>PVLD010017408.1:0-41980 GCA_004027595.1 Dinomys branickii | reverse complement strand
CTTCTTCCTTTCCTATCCTTATTCCTTTTATTTCTCTCTCTTGTCTGATTGCTCTGGCTAGTGCTTCCAGAACTATGTTGAATAGGAGTGGTGACAATGGACATCCTTGTCTTGTTCCTGACTTTAAAGTGAAAGTTTTCAGTTTTTGTCCATTTAGTATGATGTTGGCTGTTGGTTTGTCATAGATGGCTTTGATCAGTTTGAGGTAGAGGCCATCTATTCCTATTTTTTCTAAGGTTTTTAACACGAATGCATGTTGGACTTTATCGAAAGCCTTTTCTGCATCTATTGAGATGATCATGTGGTTTTTTTCTTTGGCTGTATTGATATGATGTATTACATTAATTGATTTGTGAATATTGAACCATCCGTGCATTCCTGAAATAAATCCTACCTGGTCGTGGTGTATAATTTTCCTTATGATTCACTGTATTCTATTTGCTAGTATTTTGTTGAGTA
This sequence comes from Dinomys branickii, assembly GCA_004027595.1. NCBI lineage: Eukaryota > Metazoa > Chordata > Mammalia > Rodentia > Dinomyidae > Dinomys > Dinomys branickii. The sequence continues at coordinate 41,521 of PVLD010017408.1, read as the reverse complement.
TCTTTCCATCTGTGTTCATTAGAGAGATTGGCCTATAGTTCTCTTTCTTGGTTGGGTCCTTCTCTGGTTTTGGTATCAGTATAATACTTGCCTCCAGAAATGTGTTATGGAGAGTTGCTTCCTTTTCAATTTCATTGAAGAGTTTGAGGAGTGTTGGCATTAAATCTTCTCTGAATGTTTTGTAGAATTCTGCTGTGAATCCATCAGGGCCTGGGCTTTTCTTTGTTGGTAAGTTTTTAATGACATCTTCAATCTCATTAATTGATATTGGGTTGTTCAGGATTTTTGAGTCTTCCTGATTCAATTTTGGTAATTTGTACCTTTCTAGGAATCTGGCCATTTCTTCTGAATTTTCTATCCTATGGGAGTAAAGGTTTCAAAGTAGGTATTAATGATCTTTTGTATTTCTTTTGGATCTGTAGTGACTTCCTCTTTTTCATTCCTTATTGCATGAATTTGAGTTCTTTCCCTTCTTTTTTTGATAAGGTTGGCTAGGGTTTTATCAATTTTATTTATTCTTTCAAAAAACCAGTTCTTTGATTCACTTATTTTTTGTAGAGTTTTCTTCATCTCAATTGCATTAATTTCTTCCCTGAGTTTTATAATGTCCTCCCTTCTTTGGGCTTTTGGTTTGGCTTGTTGCTCTTTTTCTAAGAGTTTGAGGTGTAGCATTAGGCTATTTATTTGCTCTCTTTCTGTTTTGTTCATATATGAGTTCATTGCTATAAATTTCCCTCTGAGGACTGTTTTCATTGCATCCCACAGATTCCGGTAGGTTCTATTTGCATTTTCATTTGTTTGTAGGTATTTTTTAATTTCTTCTTTAACTTCTTGTGTCACCCACTGGTTATTCAGGTGGTTGTTGTCTAATTTCCAAGTGTTTATGCGGTTTTTGGAGTTCTCTTTGTCATTAATTTCCAATTTCATTGCACTGTGGTCCAATAATATGCATGGGATAACTTCAGTTCTTTTGCATTTAGGTAGATATGCTCTATGTGCTAGAATGTGGTCAATTTTAGAGAAGGACCCATGTGCAGCTGAGAAAAATGTGTATTCTGATGTTGTGGGGGTGGAACACTATATACATCTACTAAGTCCATTTGTTCACACTTTTGGTTCAGGTCTGTTATTTCTTTGCTGAGTTCCTGTCCAGTTGACCTGTCTCTTTGCTTCAGAGGGGTGTTTAGGTCCCCTATTACAATAGTGTTATTAGTTATTTGATTTCTCACGTCTGTTAAGATTTGACCTGTAAAGTTTGGTGCTCCATTGTTTGGTGCATAAATGTTTAGGATTGTTACCTCTTCCTCTTGCAGCTTTCCCCTAGCTAGTATGTAATGGCCTTCTTTATCTCTTTTGATTATTTTTGGTTTGAAGTTTACATTGTCTGCAAACATAATAGCTAACCCTGATTTTTTCTGGGAACGTGTTGCATGGAGAATTGTTTTCCATCCTTTAACTTTCAGCCTGTGGATTTCCTTTTGAGTAAAATGTGTTTCCTATGTACAGGATATTGTGGGATTATGTTCCTTAATCCACTCTGCCAATCTTTTCCTTTTGACTTTTGAATTGAGGCCATTTACATTAATGGTTATAATAGTTATATGTTTTCTTATTCTAGTCATGCTATGTTGTTGTTTTCCTACTTTTGCTATTTACTTGCTTGTTCTGTTTGAGGGTTCCTTTCTATTGTTATTCTTGAGATTGTGGTCACTTTTTTCTCTGTCTAGAATGTCTTTTAGTGCTTTTTGCAATGCAGGTTTGGTACTCATGAAGTTCTTCAGTTGTTCTTTCTCATGGAAGTATTTTATTTCTCCATTGAATTTGAAGGATAATTTTGCAGGATACATCAGTCTGGGTTGGAAACTGTTTTGTCTCAGAATCTGTTATACCTCGCTCCAAGCTCTTCTTGATTTCATGGTTTCCGTGGAGAAGTCTGCTGTGATTCTGATGGGCTTTCCTTTATAGGTGATCTGTTTCATTTCTCTGGCAGCTTTTAATATTGTGTTCTTTTGCTGGATGTCTGGAATCTTGACTATTATATGTTTGGGTGTGGCTTTATTTGGGTTATGCCTCGTTGGGGTTCTATATGCCTTGATTAACTGTACTTCAGTGTCTTTTACCATGTTTGGGAAATTTTCTGCTATTATTTCAGCAAATATTCTTTTTATATCATTTGTGTTGTCTCCTGCTGTTTCACTGGTTCCTATTACTCAGATATTATTTCTTTTTGCCTCATCTTGCAGCTGATGGATTGATTTTTCTTGGCTCTTTGATGACTTTGTGAGATCTTTCCATTCCTGCTCATTAGCTGCCATGCTGTCTTCAAGATCGGAAATTCTATCTTCGCCTTCATTTAAGCGGTTTTGCAAGCTTTCATTGGAAGTTTTTAATTCCTGGCAATCTCTTTGGACCTGTTTCATTCGTGGTAATTCATTCCTAAATCGATCTTGTAACGTTTCTGTTTGTTTCCTATTTTCTTCTATTCTTTTATCTATTTCTTCTCTATGTGTGCAGAGCATTTCTTCCATTATAGTTTTCACTTCATTTTTTGTCTGAGAGATTATTTCTGCTTTAATCTCTTTTGTGGCCTGATGGAGTTCTTTCTTCACTATGGATGTGATCTTTTCTGAAATTGCAAGTATGTGACTTATTTCTGCTTTAATGTGTTCTATGGCCTTATGGAGTTGTTTCGTTACTTTGGACGTAATCATTTCAGAAATTGCAGGTATGTGGCTTATTTCTGCTTTAATCTCTTCTATGGCCTGATGGAGATGTTTCTTTATTTCAAATGCAATCGTTTCAGAACTTGCAGGTATGTGGCTTCCTAGTTCCCCTATATCATCGCGTCCAGGATTTGTTCTGGGTGGGCTTGAGTTCTGAGACTGCGTTTTGTTCTTCTGTCTTCCCATTTTGGATATCAGATTCAAAATATTGAGCTATAAATTACCCAGGCAGCACCATTGCAAAGGCTGCTCCAATGGCCTCCTTCTCTTAGGGAGAATGTCCCTTAAGCTTTCTGCCAAGAGTTCCACTCAAAAGGCTGCTCAGATGCTGCTTTGTGGGCCAGGCTCCTTCCCGACTCAGAGATCCAGGTCGGGGCACGCACGCAGCTCCCCTGCCCAGCATTCCACATGGGCAGAGGGGCCACCCAGATGTTCCTCTGTGGGCCGAGCTCCTCCCCCACTCAGTGATCTGGTTGGGGTGCACGTGCAGCTCTATAAATAATTTGTTTCTTTTCTCTAACAGCTTTTAATATTTTATCTTGTGTTGAATTTCTGGAATCCTGACTATTATATGCCTCCTTGTAATTTTTTTTTGGTCATGGCTAATTAGAGTTCTATATGTCTCACTTACTGTATGTCAAATTCTTTTTCTATGTTTGGAAAGTTTTCTGCCCCGACCTCTGTGAACAGGTTTTTTAAAAGAAGTCATTTGTATTATCTCCTGCTTTTTCATTAACTCTGATCAATTTTATATTATTCTTCTTTGCATCAATCAGCTATTGCATTGACTTTTTGAGGTTCTTTGCTATTTTTAAGACATCTTTATTTTTTTGTGAACACTAACTACAATCCTGTCTTCTGGATCTGATATTCTGTCCTCATGTTGGTTGATTCTGCTGTGTATAATAGAATTTTGTTTTATCTTTGGGATATCTGATTGACTCTGTTTCATGGATTCCAGTTCTTTGCTATGTTGGACATTCATAGTTTCCATCATTTCCCCAAACTCCTGTATTGTTTTTTTCTGAATCTTCTCTAGATTCAGTAATCATGCCCTCCATTATGGCCATAATATCTGAAGTTATCTGAGAAGTTGTCTCTGATTTGATTTTATTCTAGAGCTTATTCATTTGCTTTGTTACTTCCACTGTTACCATTTAAGAAAGTCTAAGTGGGTGGGTTTTGAATTGTTATACCTCAGGGCCCCATGGGTTTGTCTTTGGCAAGTTGGAGGTCTGGGGTTACATCTAGCTTCCATGTCTTTTCATTTCTATTGTTTTCAGTTTAATTTCTGTGTTGATGCTTGTAAATTATTTATTTGTGGGCCAGGGATATAGCTCAGTAGCACAAGTGCCTGGCAACCGCAAGATCCTGAATTTGATTTCTAGTACCAAAAAACCCACATTATTTATGGCAGCTATTTTTATTGCTCATATCAAGAACCCTTAGGAAATGACTTCTCAAGAATGTCTTCCAGGTGTAGCTGGCTTTTAGGTTTTGAGTCTGTTGCAAGATCCTACCTCTTCAATTTACTGGGGATGAGAAGTTGGTGCCTATTTGGCTCAGCCCTTGGCTCTTAAGCTCCAGACTGTAGTATTTTTATGACCCTTAGACAATCTCAATTTTGCTATACCAGGAAGAATAATTGGTTAGAACAATTGTGTCACTTTGGCTAAAGTTGTGCAGTCAACAACAACAATAGCATCAAATACAGCCTAGAAAATGACAAACTGTGGTATTTGCCACCTTTAACTGTATGAACTAGATTTGTGGTTATATAACAGAATCTAAAATGAACCAGAAAATTGTATGCAGTAAATAAGCTCTCAACATAGTGATTTTATCCTCAGGGGAGAAAATTTAAAAGGGGGTAGGGGAAATGTAAACCCATTCCCAGGACCTGGGGACCCACCTCCCTCCTCTTCCTCATATTGTTATATCCCAGTGTTTGGACACCAAATCTCAGAGAGGCTCTTTTTCCGCTGCTCCCCACTCTGTCATGTTTCCAGAAGTCTAGCATTTCTTAAAGATTAGTAATTACTTTATTTGTTTGTTATCTGTTTGCACACAAAAATCTGGATTTCATGGTAGCAGGATCCTTGATGGTTTTGCTCACCATTCCATCCCTGGTGCCTGGTGCACAGTGGGAACACAATAAATATTTGCTATGGAAATATTTAACACCAGAATGGCTTTTCAGCTCCCATTCTCCTGATTTCCCATTGTGTAAGATTCAAAGCTCCCCCCTCAACTCCCATTTCACCATCTATGATTTAATAAAAGCTCCTCTTTCCTTGACGTGGAGTAGGGGCTAGTACAATGTGAATGTAGGGTCCATCTGGAAGGAAGGGTGTCTAAGGTATCTAATAGCTTCCTCCTGAGGGTAAAATATGGGATTTAAAAAATGTGGATTCAAATATTTATAAATTCCTAGGGGTAGAACATGGCAATTATCCTTCTGAAAAACATTACCACAATAGAAAGACCTGTCTCCTGCCTATAATTAAGTCATTGGGAATGGTTATCTTGGGTCTGGGAGTTATTTACTCCAGGATTGTATACTGAGATCAAGAGGAAATGACCTTTCCCAATCTGAGTATAAAGGAGTTGGAGTACATTAAAACATACATCTGGGTCTGGCTGAGAAGCGTGAGCTAGGGAACACTACTTGTGTGAATAGGAATTATCTACATCCTGGTGACATTTACAGTAAGACTGTACAGCCATGAGGATCTGGCTGTGCATTGGTAGTCATTGAAAAATTTGATGGCAGCTATGCACTCTGTTGGGACACAAGACTTTGGATACTCTCCTCCTGTCTTCTCATGTGAGGCTAGCCATCAAGGCTCTTCGATGCTTCCTTGCTTTGGTTGGTGTGTAACTCTCACTGTACTCATTGATTCTATTTATATTCATTTTAATTTTGTTATACTCACTATTTTTAGATTTTCCTCACTTTGGTTGGTGTGTAACCCTCAATGTACTCACTATTTTTAGAACTGTTCTCTCTCTGTCCCTCATTTACATCCTTCTTTTTCTTTCTCAAACTCCAGGCCTTCTACTTCCTCTAATCTCCCTTTCAGGTGAGATTGTCCTTCATTTTGGCCCCCAATCTCATAGATTCCTTATGGGATATGGCAACATTCTGTCAACATGAAACATCTTCACTTTATTATTTAATGTAATGTTAGAGTTTATCAGAGATGAATTCAAACAGAAAGGTCATTTCTTAGAAGGTTACTCTGTAGCTCATAGAATTGCCTGGAAGTCTAGACAATTAGGCTTGAAAGGACCAAAGAAGAGGGGGCAGTAGAAAGAACCTGCCAAGATCCTACAACAAATATTGCCACCCTGGAACTACATACCAGCACATTCCACCTGGAGTTTTTCCATTGCTGCTATCATATGAGTATTTTCATCAGACTCCCCAAGGTTTGGATTTAGTCCTTTAATATTCAAAAGCTTTTGTTGGATCATCAAGGTAGCTGAGCATGCAACACACACCAGTGTGTTAACTCATGAGGTGGCACAGTAGAGTGTTTGCCTTTAGTGCTTTCTACAGTGGGAGGTCAGCTCTCCTTTTCACCAAGACCCAAAGAAGACAGAGAAATTCTGAGATGGAAAGGAGTTCAGAGAACAACTGCCCAAAGAAACAAATGACCATCAGGAGATAGTCCCCTGGAACCTTTGCCTTATGTGAGAATGTTTCCCCTCCCACTTTGACCTTTCTTATTGTCAGGGGTACAACTAGGGTGAAGGGAAGGAAGTGTCTAGGCTGTGACACATAAATAAAAGCACCATTCTCAGGGTCATGCAAATGCTCCCTTCACTACCTGTCTCATCCCATCTTATTTTTTATTTTAATGATAAAACAATGCAAACATATTAACAGACACTCAGACATTTACAAAATAACACAAAAATACAAGCAATACAAGCAATACATATTTTCAGACAAGGTGATAGGAAATTAACAATAGTGGTTGTATTACATATTGATATGTTCAAACTGGTTACTCAGATGAGCAAATATAGGCATATAAGATTGGTCAAACAATTAAACATTAACTATTCCTTTCAATAAAGTAATAGAAATCAGTATTACAACTATCTTAGCTATCTTGTGTATACATGTATACATATTTTTCCCTTCTTTTATTTTTTCTTTATCCCAGTTGTTCTTTCCTTTGGAGCAGTTTCTTTCCCTTTCACAATATCTTTTGTACCTTTTAGATTTTATTCATTCTTTCAGGTTCTTACACTAGTGAGACAGTACAGTGTTTACACATGTGGATCTGATTTATTGCACTTATGAGTATGGTCTCTGCTTGTGACCATTTACCTATAAAAGCCCCAAGTTTATCTTTCTTTATAGCCGAGTAATATTCCATTATATAAAAATACTTTTTTATCCACTCCTCAGTAGATGGGCATTTGGGCTGCTTCCATGATTTAGCTATTACAAATCATGCTGCTATAAACATTAGTGCACATATGTCACTGTGATATGATGTTTTCAATTCTTCTGAAAAAGTACCCAGAAAGAGAATTTCTGGGTTGAATGAGACCTCTATTTCTAGTTTACTGAGGTATCTCCACATTGATTTTTACAGTGGTATCACCAGTCTACACTCCCACCAACAGTGGAGGATTCCTTTTCCCCACAACCCCTCCAACATTTGTTATTGGTTGATTTCTTGATGATAGCCATTCTTTCTGAGGTGAGATGGAATCTTAGTGTTGTTTTAATTTACATTTCTTGCATGAATAACAATGTTGAACATTTTTCATGTATTTATTTGCCATTTGTAGTTTTTCATCTGAGAAGTGTATATTTATCTCAGATGCCCATTTTTGGACTGGGTCTTTGAATTTGGGAGGGCTGATTTTTAAAAATTCTTTATATGTTCTAGATAGAAGTTCTTTGTCTGAGGGACAATTGGTTAAATTTTTTTCCCCAATTTGTGGGTTTCCTTTTTGCTTTGCTGGTGATTTCTTTAGATGTGCAAAACTTTTCAATAAGATGAGGTCCCAGTTGGTTGATTCTTTGAAGTATTTCCTGTGTAGTTTGGTTTGTGTTCATGAACTCTCTGCCTATCCCCATGTCTTCAAGATTTTTACCTGCTTTCTCTTCCAGTAGATTTAGTGTTTCTGTTTTAATATTTAGATCTGTGATCCATTTTGACTTGAGTTTGGTGCATGGTAATAGACATGGGTCCAGTTTCAGTCTTCAGCATGTATGCCTCATCTTAGACTGACCCTGCTGAGTGCTCGGCATTTCTTTGAATTACCCAGCCACCTCTGCTTAGCATTCGTCCAGTGTCTGACTATCATCTCCATGAAGACAGACAATGGCTGATTTATTTACTATACCCAAAAATGAATCTGGCACAAATTGGGTATTCAATAAATATGAGTTGAATAATTGATGGATTTAGTGAGATGTATGTTTGGCTTACAATAGTCAGTAAATATGGTCTTAAAAGAAAATTCCTATTTTTAGGTATATATTCATATTAGAATAATATGTGTTTGATATTCAGTAGCCAAAGAATGATACTAAAATATATATTAAAATTAAAGGACATGACACTTAGCAAGGGTTGTGGTCACATCCATCTCTGCAATGGTCATTGCCTGCGCTTCCACTGTTAGGGAAGAGATTGAGACATACTTTCATGAGCCATGAATGGAGAACATTCTTTCACTGTTGTTCTTGTCTTAAAAGCAAGACTGCTGTGTATAAATAAGTGCAACTATATACATATACTTAAAACCGTAAACAAATGTTGAAGGACCATGCATCAAGAATTTAATGTACCAATTTCTTGAGAGTAATTTTATTTGAGGAGGTATCAGAAAAAAGAATGAAAAGGTATTTTTATGCCCTGTTTTTGGGAAGAGAAGCCAGGACTTTGTATTCTGAATCCTGGCCATTCTTCTCTACTGGGAAATTGAAACTGCGTGTGTGTGTGTGTGTGTGTGTGTGTGTGTTTGTTTCAGGAGCTTCTCTGAAGACAACCCTTGCCTAAGGGCTGGGCATGCCTAGGCACAAGGAGGCTACTTAGACTGGGTCATTTCAGGAGCAGTAGGGTGAAGACATTTTGCTTCAAAAGCAAGACAGAGGGATGTTGTAGCATGGGGAGAAGGGATGGATCTCTTTGGAACAGGAAAGGAGATTGGGGTTTGGTCCCAAGGGTGTTTGGTAAACAACAGGATGGGGAAGGTATTTGGATGAGGTTTCTTGCTTGGAAGACAGCCAGTTTGGAAAGGAGAGGCAGCCAAGGCCTGTGGTTGGTGAAGACATGCATGTGAGAAGCAATTCTTCAGCTGCTTGGAATCACCCAAGGAAGAGCAACTGTGTCTTTTTTTTTTTTTTTTTTTTTGCTTTACTGGGGATCGAACTCAGAACCCTGCGCTTGCTAGGCAAGCGCTTATTCCACTGAGCTATATCCCCAGCCCCAACTGTGTCTTTTTTCAACCATATTCTAATCATGAGAAGCAAGGGAAATAAGGCATTATGGATGGGGATCAAGTCCATCTTCTTTTCTTAGGAACATGAGGCCCCAGTAGGAAGAAACAAGATGGAATGAAACATCAGCTTCCTGCAAGTGATGTCATGGAGCTGGGATTAAAATAAATGGATGAAAACATCATTTTGTTGAGCACTGAGTATGGTGGTGACTCTTAGTATCTCTCACTATTTTAAAGAATTGTGGATGAAATACTCCCTGTTAGCATGTTTCTTCCGAGCAACACTGCTTGGGAAGGACACAGTTGGGAACGTGCTCAGGTGGAGGATTTGTCTAGAATCCAGCCCACCTATAATATAATTCCTGCAGGAGGGAACGATGTGGGCGAAGAGACAAAACAGAGACACCAGAGGTCCTTCTGGTGGACAGGGAGGCCAGGCTCCTCTGACACAGAGAAATGTTTTTTGCTTTATTATATACTTTTGAAATTACATATGAAACTCTTAGATACAATGAGGTTTCTATTTTAGTTACAGATTCAGACATGGTTGACTGACCATCTGGCTGCAACCCTAGCAGGAAATAAACTTTTCTAAAGCATATAAAAGGAAGCAAAAAGATCAATCACTAGGTGTTCTTGACTAGGTGTAATTTTTCAAAGCATTGTTTGCTTGTCTACTGGACAACAGGACCCACATTTACAGTATCTCCATCTAGGGCCAGTCCAACACACACAGGGCCTTCGCCTAGTGGTTTCCTATGCATTGAGGCCCACGTAGTGCTCCCCTCCTGTTCTGGTGGGTAAACATTGCCACACAGAAGGTAGGGGACTGACGCAAATCTCTGTGGTGGTTTTTACTTCTTCATTCAACCCCGAAGGGGTGTCTTTCATCCTGGGCTCTGATTCCTTAACTGCTTTCGGTTCTGATCCTTCAGGTCCCCAACCATCCTTTATCGATAGTGCAGTAAATATCTGGAAAGCTATGATTAGCACAGAGAGTGGAGAGAGGCTGCACACCCATCCTACGTGTTCCCTGCTTTGCAGGCGTCTGCTGCCAGTCCCCTTTGTCTCTGGCACTCCTACAGCTTGGCCTTCTTGTATTTTCCCCTCAAGTCACAGGCTGGCCCTGCCTGAAAAGTGAGGAGATGGCATGAGCATGCAGAAGTGAAAGATGTCCTTAAAAGGATGTAATTTTACACTTCTCACTTCTTTTGTTTCCTTATTATTAATGTATTAGGTTGGTGGAGGAGGCCGTGGGAAGTGCGGAAGCCTAGGCCTGTGCAGAAGCCTTCCTGGGAACTTGATAACCGCCGTGTAGTTCCCTCCATTTCCTGCTGAGGGATTCACGCTGCCGGGTGTAGGTGGTCTCTTCAGAACTTAAAAAATGCAGCTGCACAATTTGAGGAGATAGGAGATACCTGGTCTTCAGAACTGGCCAGGCCAGGCTGTACCTGAGTGGGAGAGTTAAGAAGTCTGGGGCTGCAGCTTGTCCTCATCTTGGTGTGTCCCAGAGATTCTGTGCAGCAGAAATGGGCCCAGCTGGTTTTCTGGTCAACGTCTGCCCTCTTCCCTGTCGCCTGGACTCTTACTCCCAGTCCTGCCTCCTGCCAACTTAGTCTAAGTGCTTCATTTATAGTCATGCATTTACTCCTCACATCAACTCTACAAAGTAGAGTTCCCATTTGTAGTCAAGGAAACAGGTTCAGAGACTTTTATAAGGTAACAGGAGGCTATCTGTAGAATATAGACTTGTAACAACTTATGACCTTAATGGAATTCAAACTAAAACAATATTCAAGTCTGTATTAAAAAAACTTAGTCCTGAGAAATGCAAAACATTCCTGCCTGCTGAAATTAAAGGGGCTGCGTAGATTTCCTGGTTTGTTTTTGACCCTTCTTTGCCTGCCTGACCACAAGGTCAGCTGCCTCCAGTTTCAGGTCTTGCTCACAGCCTCTACCACAATGACTTCTCTAGACTGTGACTCCTTTTTCCAGGCCCAAGCCCCGCAGCCCACACAGGAGCCGAGGCAGCAGGGGCCAGACAAGCTCAAGGCTCCCACACTCTCCTCCTACGCATCAGCTCTGAGAAACCGAGATGTATGGGTCGGCCTCTCACTCCCTGCCACTAAACACCAGACAGGCAGCTCCCAAACTCAGCTAGAGCTACAGTTTCATAGTGATTGCAAATAGGCACCAGGGGTATTTGGGAGTGGTGGAATGTTCTAAAAATTAAGCTATAGTGTTGGTGGTAAAATTCTAAATTTACTAAAAGTCATAGGATTTATACTTACTGAATAAGGTTGGTGATATATATTCAATAAATCTGTTATAAAAAATGAAGGCCACAAATTTCTCTGATCTTACCTTCTTGCTGCAAAGACTTTTACATTCTTTGAGTTGAGACTCTCCAGAGGCTTCTGACCTCACTTAGACGTGGCTTCCCAGAAGACAGTCATCACTAGAAGTCTCCTGTTTGGGGACCAGTCAGATATGGGTTCAAATCTGGGATTACACCATATATCACTTGGGAAAGATGCTTGCTCTCCTGAATTTTTGTTTTCTTAGTGCAGTGCTGTGAGGATGGGCTGAGACAGCACAGTTAGCGCTTCCATTGACTGTAAGCAATGCAAATCAGTCCAGCTGAGGGGCTGATGCTAGTCTTTGAAGCAAGGTGACATGTCAGTGTTACCCTGCCTGATAGCTCCCAGAAAACATGTGTGAGCCGGGCAGGATGGAGAGCCATGCTCCATGCTGGGATCCAGCCTCAAGATAAGAAGCTATGACTTCCCTGGACATAAAAGATTAAGCCTCAGAGCTGAAGCACTGACCCCAAAACCTCACATGCTGTGTTAATTGTGCTATGCAGATTACTCTTTCTGCCTACTCTCTCTGCATGTTGCAGAGGTGATTTCGGGCCTCCTAACTAGCCCAGTTCACAGTACTCACATACTTCCTGCCACTGTCATAGTCACTTATCCCCGAGCCATTCCCTTCTTAATGAATTAAGAAAACCAGGGTCTGGGTTGAGGCCTTTGTTCCAGTTAGCCATTATCCTAGCTGGACTTAAGACCCCTCGGCTCCCGACAACTACAAATAGGCCTTAGTGTCTTTGTTCTTGCCATGGGCTGCACTGGAAGTGGTAGATTGGAATTAACTTGCTAGAATTCCAATAACTTGTCCATGGGATTGCAAACATAAACTTCCCAGACTGCGACGAGGGTGGGGAACTCTCTCTCTCCTTCGTGTTGCTGTGTCCCAGCTCCTGTTCGGTCCCTGTCATTTCATTTGGAGACATGAAACAGCCTCTACTAATCTTCCCTCCCTCACTTCTGCCCTGGCGATTATCTTCAACATGGGCTGTACAGTGATTTTTCTAGGTCGCATTTTTCTCAAAAAAATCTTACAACCAAGCCCCACTCTGTCTCAAGTTCTCACAGTTATAGCTGCTTAATAACCATTTTTCTAGGCTCCTGTGAAAATTTAATTTCTATTTTCTATTCTTCACTCCACCTGGGAATCCCTCAAACAGTTCCTTTTATCCAGCCAAGTCTCAGTTTTGCCCTGTATGAACTGGAGGTTTACAATTTCTACTCTCAGAATTGTTTGAGGATAATAATGCTAGAGGTGATCATCACAGTAATAACAAGAATCAAAAGTAACAGTAATAATTCAGCACCTGCTATGTGTCAGGCAGTTTCTTAAGCAATTTACAGAATTTATCCCAATTATTTAAATTAGACACTGCTATGATTTGTATTTTATTACAGGAGGCTCAGATCATTTAATTTAAGATCTTCAGGTAACAAGCATCAGGGCCACCGCCCCAATCTAAATCTCTGTGAAACCGAGACCCGTTCTCCAAGTCTCACATGAAGTAGCTGTTTAATGAATTCTCTTCTTTCTTTCTTCATCATCCTTCATAGTTTCTTGTTTAAGTCTGTCAGCGGTATGTCCCTTATCTGGCTTCTGCCAAAGCATGGCTGGAATTAGTCTCTCTCTTGCCTCTCTCTTTTTTTTTTTGGATGGTGCTGGTGAATAGAACCCAGGGCTTTGTGCATGTTGTCAAGTGTTCTATTACTCAGCTATATCCCCAGCCCCAACAACTCACTTTCTTGGAAACTAACTGGGGTTTCTTGAGAAATACATTAATTTCTTCTGAGGGCCATAACTCCATTGACCTAATTACCTTGCACTAGGCCCATTTGAAAGTCCCATCACCTTGCAACATATCCACATGGGGGCCCAAGCTTTCAGCACCTGACACTTGGGAGACACACTCAAACCATCTCCAGCTCATGCATAGCCCAAGCCAAGTTTCTCACATTGTATGAGGAAATAAAGACTAAACATAAATCTATAAAGATCATAAAAATCTACTGTGATCTAGAGTGGCTGCAGGGGGGAGCACTGTCACCTAGAGTGACTAGCTAAAGCCTCTCCAAAGGGAGGCATTTGAGAAGAGGTGGAGTGAGTGGCAGGAGATGTCTGTGGGAAGATGGAAAGGAGGAGCTTTACAGGGACACCAAGGACAAACGCTAATCCCTGAAGTGGGAAAGGGATTGGGAAGTTCAAGATTCAGAAAGATCTGCGTGTGTGTATCCTTGTGTGAGAACACTGAGAAGAACTTTTTAAAAAATTAAATGTTTTTTGACATATGTTTATGTGTTAATTAATTATCTAATTCCTTTGTGGTTCTCAAAAAGCCAAATGGCTTTAATTTCCCTATTTCCTTGATAGGAGAGAGAGTCTCCTCTTGCCAAGATGCTGGCCAATTTCCCACACTGTTGTCTTGTGCTGTGCAGAGATATCTGCTACACAGTGTCCCTTAGCCTGGCTGACCTTGTACAAATCCCCTCCTGTTCTGATTCACTGCCTGTGGCTCTGCTGGTGAAAGGACTGGAGGGAACTCTATTTCTTAATCTTGCAACTCAGCCACCGCCTCCTGGGCCCTGAGAACCATGAAGCTTCTTTTCCTGTTTCTTGCCATTCTTCTGGCCATGGAACCAGTGATGTCAGGTAACTTGGGACCTCCCAAGGGTCTGGGATCCTGGCATCTACCCTTTCCTTTGTCTCCTCACTGAAGGCAGCAGCTTAGCCTTTGTTCATTTCATGCACTTTTCCCAGGATCATATCACATTAACATTTCTCCCTGATTCTTTTTTTTTTTTTTGCTAAGTGGTGGGATAATAGATGTTTGAAACATCTGACATTTAAGGGCAGGGATCGTTTCCTGGTGGGTGCTTGAGAGAGCTTGGGCCTGAAGGACTGGGTGTAAGTTGGGGGTTTGTTGGTGATTAGATCAAAAGCTGGGGTTGAGTTGTGATGGAAGGAACCTTGGGGTTGGAATAATTGGGGAACATGGGGATGAGCTGGAGGTGAGAGCTGGGATTTGCTGGTGGTATGGCAAGTTAGAGAGGAGACAGGATTTTGGTTTCAGTGGAACTAGTGCTGGGCATTAAATTTGGCATGAGCTCAGACAGGGAGTTAGTGCCCAGTGGTGCAGGGCACTTGGGTTCATATTATTGATGACTGGCTACTGGGAGTTGTGGTTGGTGACTTGATTAGATTTGAACTTGGAGTTGGGGTTCAGGGGCCATTCACTGACTAAGACTAGGAGTTGGCTGGGTTTTGACTGGCGTCAAAGAAGGCTGCAGATTGGGCTGCGGCTGGAGCTGAGGTTGTTCGGACTTCTGTTACAGAGTTAGGCTCTTCATAAGGAGTTGGGTCAGTTTTAATGAATGAATCCCCTTCGTTTCTTAAATTATAGGCAGACACCTTTCCCAAGCTCCTTTATCTGGTGAGAACTTTATTAGCATCGACACTGATGCCAAACGAAGGCGGAGGATTTGGGGGAGTCAAATGATAGAAGGGTGGGAATTCTCTCCTGAAAAGGCATTCCTGAAAACTTTGGAGTTTCTAGTTGGAACAGTTTTCTCCGGTCTTTCCCCTCTCAGGTCTTTTCTTGGGACTCGGTCCACCATTACTTACCAAATACTCTCTGTCTCTCCCCTTTTCACCTATGCTCCCCTATTGCTCCCCTGCTCCCTGTTGTCTCCCAACGTGAGTGACCAACATCTGCTTAAGGATCGAAATGCAGTGTTGGACAGATGGACACTGCCGGCTGGTGTGCACAGACGGTGAAGACAACACCATACACTGCTGACACTGTAAATGGTCCTTGTTTAACAATCCAGCCAGTAACAGTTGGTGGAGACCTTGGCTAGACCACTCCTATAAAGTTCATGTGACTCAGGACAAGAAAGAAAAACAGAAATCATGGATAGAAAGGACTTTGCTCTAGGTTCTTTGTTTCTACATTTCACTAAATTCACAAATGTATTTCTTGTGTCTGTCAATCATAAAGAATGATACCCAAAATGGATATGGATTGAGAGTGGAAGATGGCAGGACAGGGTTAAGTGGTAGTAGAGAGAGGTCGGTAGGACTGGCCCCAGCAAGGGAAGATGATTACAGGTTTGTGTGTGTGTGTGTGTGTGTGTGTGTGTGTGTGCGTGTGCGAGTGTTTGTGTGGTATTGAGGATTGAATCTAGAGCTTGTGAGGCAAGTGTTCTACCACTGAACTCTTTAAAAAAATTCTTATTTTGAGACAGGGTCTTGCTAAATTGCCCTGGGTGGCCTTGAACTTGTGATCCTCCTGCTCCAGCTTTCTGAGTAGCTGGGATTACAGGAGTGCACCATCATGCCAAGATACTATTTTAGTTTTGAAGATGGTTCCTCATTTGCAACCCCATGAAAGGTTGAGTGAGGGGTACCCTGAGGGAATTAATGTGGGAGAAGCTGTGACATTTCAGGTCACCTCAGGTGCATAGAAAGTGGGAGAATCTTTGGGCTGGAGAACTTGCCCACCGTGTGGTGAGTGGGCATGGAGTGGACAGGGATGAGGAGTGCTGAGCGGAGCCCAAATCTTAGGTTTCTTGGAAGGTCAGCTCAAATGCTTTCTCATTCTCTGAAGCCCAAACCCCCCAGGGGTCAGAAGCTTCTCATATGCTAAAAAAGATAAAGCATGCAAATTTATCCATTTCCATATCAATATATGAATTTTTCATTGTTTATATTCTTCTGTGGATTAATTTACTCATGCATTCATTTCTGCTCTGCCAGAGACTGCATAAACTAGCAGACTGTGTATAAAACTCTCAGAACTTGAGCTCCCCCAACAGGAAAACTAGAAAATAGTGTTATTTACCTCAGGATATAGGTAAGAATGAAGTGGAATAATGCATAGTGTGCAGTACATACTAAGCCCTCAATAAATGTTAGCTGCTGCGATTGTTCACTGATTTATTCAGATATTCACTGAATATGTGTTGCATGTTTTCTGACTGTGCTAGACACTGGAGAGACAGAAGCTTAGCTCATTTCAATAGCCTTGGAGAGAACTAACTCCTGAGGAACACTTAAAAAATTCTGCCTGGAAATGTAGAGGACCTGAATGTTCGTCCAGGCTTTACTATCTCAACTCTTATTCTTACGGTCTCATTTGTCCAAAGTAGTTCTTTTTTCAGGGGCCTGGGTGCTCAATAAAGCACTATACATAAAACACTGAGACAAGCACAAGAAGCCCCCTCCTATCCAAGAAGATATTTTGCTTTCAGTTCCGTATTTCTTTTCTTTAGCCCCAGAAAGAGAGACCCTCTCCTGATCCCGATCCCGTTCCAGGGCTCCTCTGGCTCAGTTGCTCCCCGTGGAGGCAGGCATTACTGGGACAAAAGGACATAGCCCTTGTCCCAAGCCTGTGGCTGCCATCTCCACGCTCTGGATTGCACGATACTTGTCCAAAAGGCCTCCTGTGCCTGCTTCCATGGGTTCATCTCCAAGGTCTGCTGCTGGAAGGTGGGTCTGTCTGGGTGTTCACCCCCAGACACGAGAAGTGCCAAGGACACCCCCATTTGTAGGGGCCCTGGGCAGAGCTTTGATGTCCAGGCTAGAGTGTCTGCATCTGTCTGCAGTTGTGTCTCCTCCCAACTGGGGGCAGAGGGTGGGTTCCCAGAGAAGGGGGCTCAGTCAGCTGCCCCCGGGCAGAGGGTGGGTTCCCAGAGAAGGGGGCTCAGTCAGCTGCCCCCATGCTGCCTGGTTGCTGCATGAAGTCTGAGAAATCCAAGAATTATAAATTCTAATCTGATCTCTCTAGTGAGTACAAAGGACTATCTCACAGAAGGGGATAGAAGATACTTTATTTATTTTACTTGTTAGTTGGAGTCACAGCATTTAAGTATTCTGGTGTATGATACCTGAGCCCTCACCTGCATTCCTGCCCCAGACTTTGATCTCACCTTTGTAGGTTATCTCTCTTTTCCCAAACTGAGTTCAGACCAGCTCCACAAACTCACTTTTAAGAAGTTAGGATATATATCACGTAATTGTGTAATTATTTGAGTCATTGTCTCCTTCCCACCAAACCTCCAAACATTTTCTATTATTAAATGGAAACCCTTAGGGGTTCAGACAAGTGCATATTTATAGCTGTCTGCTTGGTGTTAAGCCCAACCTCCGCACAGATGCCAATATTTAGAGACTATTTCTTGATCAACTGGTAGATGAATGATGGCTTCATGAGTGACAGCATGAATGGATTTGGTGTCGGTACGGAAGGCTGATGCCAGGTTCTAGGAATGAGGCTGGGATCCTCTGGATTTGACCGAGCACAGAGAAGGGTGCAGAGAAGTACGTGGCTCTTTCAAGTCCTTGGGTCTTTTTGTTCCTCGGTTAGCTTGCTCCTGAAACACACAGGCTTCACAGAGTGGAAGGTGGTCTAGGGAGGGTCCAGGGCTCCCTAAAGCCTGGGGCCTGGCATTGACACCTTCAAAAACAGCAGCTCAGCCTCCACCACCTCATTGCTTTTTTTTTTTTTAATTTTAAAAGTAAAAGAATGAAAACATAACAGCAGACAGCCACTTACAAAGTAGCACAAGAATAGTACAATCAAAACTGAATTACAGATAAGGTGATGGAATAAACAGTGGTTGTTGTATTACATATTGATATATTCTAAGTGTATGCTCAGGAAAACAAATATAGACATGCAAGATTGATCAATCAATGAGTCATTAACTGTTCTTTACAATAAAGGGACAGAAGTCATTAGTATAACTATGTTAGCTATCCTGCATATATATACATACATATATAATTATCCTTTTCTTCCTTTTACCTTTCCCCTCATCCCAGTTGCTCTTTACTTTTTTTTTTAATTTTGTTTGCTCTTTACTTTTGAGCAATTTCCTTTCATTTCACAATATCTATCATACCTCCTAATTTATATTTACACTTTTAGGTTCTGCACTAGTGATACAATACGTTGCTTACACTTGCAAATCTGATTTATTTCACTTATGAGTATGGTCTCCTTTTGTGACCATTTACCTATAAAAACCTCCAGTTTGTCTTTCTTTATAGCTGCGTGATAGTCCCTTATATAAAAATGCCACAATTTGTTTTAATCCAGTCCTCTGTGGACGGACATTTGGGTTGCTTCCATGATTTAGCTACTACAAATTGTGCCGCTATGAACATGGGTGCACATATATCACTGTGATGTGATGTTTTCAGATCTTCTGGGAAAATACCCAGAAAGGGAATAGCTGGATTGAATGGGACCTCTAGACCTAGTTTGGTGAGGAATCTCCAAACTGATCTCCACAGTGGTTTCACCAGTCTGCATTCCCACCAGCAGTGGAGAAGAGTTCCTATTTCTCCACAGCCTCACCAGCATTTGTCATTGGTTGATTTCTTAATGATAGTCATTCTTACTGGGGTGAGATGAAATCTCAATGTTGTTTTAATTTGCATTTCTCAAATGACTAATGATGTTGAACATTTTCTCATGTATTTATTTGCCACTTGTATTTCTTTATCTGAAAAGTGTTTTATTCATCTCAGATGCCCATTTTAGGATTGGGTCTTTGAATTTGGGGGAGGTTGATGTTTTGATATTCTTTATATGCTCTAGATAGAAGATCTTTGTCCGAAGGACAGCCAGCTAAGATTTTTTCCCAATTTGTGGGTTTTGTTTTTACTCTGCTGGTGATTTCTTTAGATGTGCAAAAACTTTTCACTAAGATGAGATCCAAGTTGTTGATTCTTTGACGTGTTTCCTTTGTGGTTTGATTTTTGTTCACGAATTCTGTGCCTACTCCTGTCTTCAAGATTTTTATCTACTTTATCTCCAACAGATTTAGTATTTCTATTTTAATATTGAGATCTGTGATCCATTTTGACTTGCGTTTGGTGCATGGTGAAAGACTTGGGTCTATTTTCAGTCTTCAGCAAGTGGCAAGCCAATTTTTCCAGCACCATTTATTAAAGAGGCTATCTTTCTTCCAGTGAGATTGTTTGGCCCCTTTGTCAAAGGTTAGGTGGCTGAGTGTGTTTGTGGTTGTATCTGCGTCTTCCAGTCTGTTTCATAGATCCTCTGGTCTATTTTTCAGCTCGTACCATTTTGATTTTATTACAGTAGCTTTGTAGTATAATTTCAGGTCAGGGATTGTGATTCCGCCTGACTTATCTTTGTTGCCTAGGATTGCTTTTGCTATTCTGGGTCTCTTCTGGTTCCAGATGAATTTAAGGAATGTTTTCTCTAGATCTGTGAGATATGCTAATAGTATTTTGATGAGAATTGCATTGAATCTGTACAACAATTTTGGTAGTATGGCTATTTTCACTATGTTGGTTCTTCCTATCCATGAGCAAGGAATATATTTCCATTTACTGAAGTCATTTTCAGTCTCTTTTTTCAGAGTACTGTAGCTTTCATTGAATAAATCTTTTACTTCTTTTGTTAGATTGATTCCTAAATATTTCAATTTTTTGGATGCAATTGTGAAAGGTATGATTTCCTTAATTTCTCTCTCAGTCTGTTTGTTGTTTGTGTACAGGAATGCTATTGATTTTTAAGTGTTAAATTTCTACCCAGCTACACTACTGAATTTGTTGATTAATTCAAGGAGTCTTTTGGTGGAGTTTTTGGGGTCTTCCATGTAAGGTATCATGTCATCTGCAAATAGTGTTAATTTCACTTCTTCCTTTCCTATCTGTATTCCTTTTATTTCTCTCTTGTCTAATTGCTCTGGCTAATGCTTCCAGAACTATGTTGAATAAGAATGGTGACAGTGGACATCCTTGTCTTGTTCCTGACTTTAAAGTGAAAGTTTTTAGTTTTTGTCCATTTAGTATGATGCTGGCTATTGGTTTGTCATAGATGGCTTTGATCAGATTGAGTAAAGACCCTCTATTCCCATTTTCTCTAGGGTTTTTATCATGAATGCATGTTGGACTTTGTCAAAAGCTTTTTCCCCACATCGTCTGAGATGATCATGTGGTTTTTGTCTTTGGCTTTATTGATATAGTGTATTACATTAATTGATTTGCATATATTGAACCATCCCTGCATTCCTGGAATGAATCCAACCTGGGCATGGTGTACAATCTTCTTTATGATTAGCTACATTCTATTTGCTAGTATTTTACTGAGTATCTTTGCATCTGTGTTCATTAGGGAGACGGACACTTGCCCATGTGCTTGAGTCTTAGGGCATAAGACATTTTGAAAATTCCCTCAAGTTATTCCTTCGGGAGATAAGGCACCACCTCCAACAGTTCCTTCATTCTTCATAGCCCTTAAAGCTGAGAGGATCCTAGGGGATCTTTCCCTATTTCCTTTTTCACAGATGGAGAAATTGAGGCTGAAGGGAGGAAAAGTGGCTCACACTCATAGTTAGAGACAATGCTGGAATCAATAGTGGTCCCCCTCTGGCTTTTGAAGAACAGTCTGAGAGAACATCAAAGATGACATTTGGTAGATGTGGGTAAGATAGAGAGTAGTAGCATCAAGTGACATGGAGTCAACCGGTGGGTGAGTGTGAGGAGATGAAAGTCCCTGACAAAAGTCTTGGGAGTTAGTCTGGACATCTGTCAAACCCCTTTCTGGGCTGAGGTGGCCTCTTTCCACCATCTTCAGTGTGGCCTCGCCATCCCAGATGTCCTGCTTTGCTGATCATGTCTTCCTATGCAGACTGGCTCTTTTCCTCAAGGAAGATGGGCAGGGACCTCATCTCCAGAGGATGTGAAGGAAAGGGATGTGGCTTTGGCTTTTACTTTTTAAAGGCTTCCTTGGCTCTCTCTTTTCCTCCTGGTGGGCTGAGGGGTGCCAAGGATGGAGAGAGCGTATGCTTGTCTGTTGGGAGGGCTGACATGGCAGGTGTAGAAGCATTTTGGAAGAATGCTTCCACAAAGCTGGAAGACCTGGGCTTGTCCCTGTGCTGGACCTTTCCTGGGACTAATGAGTGGCCTGCTGATGTCACTGAAGCTCTGTTCAGCCTCTGCTTTGCATGCCAGCACCCAGAGTCTAAACCACATATGATACTGAGAGTTCATCTTCTCTTATTGCCCAAGACCCAAAGGGGTAAAGATATTTGCATAGATAACACTTGTGCTCTAGACAAAACGGAGGGCACCACTTGTATTTATGTGAAGATCTCATGCTGTGTGTATAAGTAAACACTTGATTTTGTGTTAAACCCAGTTGGACACAGAGGATGCTTTTGTGCTGGGTGCCAAGTTGAAGGCCTGATAATCGTGGGTACTGGCAATCAGTCACGGAGTAAGTAAGAGGACTTGGAATGGCAGGTTCAAAAGTTTGGACGCCACAATGAAGGCAGCTGAGAACACAGCTGTTATCATGCAGGGAGGCACTGATCTCTCCTTGAGATGAAGTCCTATTACGTAGACGGGCAGCATGGTAGAAAGGGTCTAGGATACAGGAGGCAGAAACAAACCAAAGCAATTTATGACGGCTATTCCTTAGGTCCTGAGGTCTCTGCTTGGTCTGCCTTTTTTTCTTCACCTTACGGAGTATCTTACAATGTTTTATGTATAATGCCTATAGTTTTAAACTCTACTTAGAAGGACACATACAGAAAAGGACATTTACTCTATTCTTCTGGAAGGGGATGTTGCCATCGCCCTTCAGGTCTTTCCTATGCTCCTCATCTTATCCTACTGCTAAGTGAAAACTAATTAGTATTATTGTTATTTTTTTTCTGGCCAGGAAAAGAACCTCTTCGGTGCATGGGCAACGCAGGAGTCTGTAGACCCTCTTGCAAAAAGAATGAGCAGCCGTACTACCACTGCAGAAATTATCAGCCGTGCTGTCTCCAGTCCTACATGAGGATAAGCATTACTGGCGTAGAGGCAAATAGGGGCTGGTCCTTTGGGAACCGCTGGCCCCAAATACCTTGAATGCTGGCCATCACACTCTTCAAGCTTTCTGGGAACACAAATCTGCTGTTAACCGCTCTCATTAAAATTCATGCACCTGACACCTTTTTCTGTCTTTTATTCACTGGAAACGACAGCGAGAGATTCGGTTCTGCATGGTAAGATATCTCTGTTGGAGCTTGTGGCAGAGATCTGGAGTGATGATCTAAAGGACCAGATCAGTCAGTGAAGATGAAGGAGAAAGGAGTGGCCATGAATGAGGGAAGGTGGGTGGGATTAGCAGAGTCATGTAGGACTCAGAGAGGGACTAGGACAGGTGGGATGGATGTGTGGAGCAGTGGGAAAAAACTTGCAGAGAAGCTTTAGCTTAGCTCATGGAGGAACTTCCTGGCCAACAGAACTGTTATAATGTGGGATGTTGCCTTATCAAAGTTTCAAGTTGTGGCTTAGGGCTCTATTTGATGGTTATTGCAGGAGGAACTTGAATATTTCTTGGTGTTGTTGTTCACAATCATTAAGATCCCCTCATTCCTGAAGATCTGAAGGCTTACTCATGCAACACCAGATCCAACACCAGATTTTAACATACAATTCTAATTTTATTTTTGTATCTGACTTCCGACTAATATTTTACTTGTTTCTCTTTCTTTAGTTGCAAATTTTATCAAAGGGAGAATATTTACCTTTGGCCCTTATCATTCTCTGCTCCTCTGACTCTCCAACTCATTATAATTTGCTTTTTTTCTGATTATTCTACAGAACAGACTCTGATCCAAGGGACCAGTGGATCACCTTTTAGAAAGTTTTGGGATATTGTTCTACTTGTATCTCACTCTGCCTCTGGATAGCATTTCCACCATAGCTTAATCTTTCCTTGAAAACCTTAACTTCCTTGGGTTCTGTGACTTCATTCATTGTTTCTCTAACTTTTGGGTTTCTCTTCTTCCTTTACCTACAGGGCTTCTTTGGTTTGTCCTCTCACACTCTTTTGAGGTTACTCTTCTATTCTGAGAATTAAAATCCCTCCCTGTTCCTAGGGAAAAGCTGTTAGTTATACAGCTATGATAAAATCTCAAACTCATTTTTGCTCATCAATGACAACTTTCTTGAATGAACATGGCTCTAATAATACATTGTCAGTGACAGAGTTATGCTTTGAAAGCATTTCCCAATGATCTCTGAATTCCCCACACACCATGATTGACCCATTGCCATGTCTGTAACCAACAAAACCTCACACTCAAATGCTCCTCCCAAATGCTATTAGGTTCAACACTCTGCTCTGCTTAATGAGTCCATGACTGGCCAGCATGGTCCTCCTATACTAAGGAAGTAATTGTTTTACTTTGGGTTTAGAGTTAGCAATGTTTCCATTGCTTGATGATAATATTTCTTCTTTCCTCCTGTGCTGCTGCCCACCCTCTCATACCACAAAACTTAACATCTAGAGAAAAATGCTGGTTCTAAACCTGTATTTCAGGAAGGATATTGGTCTAGGAACCCAGGTGGCCTTCTCATTGGAAATAGTTTTTAAAAACACTTCACTAAAATATACAACAAAACGTATTAAGTATCCTTGACCTTGCAAGAAAGTAAGGCCCAGAACATCAAGGCTAAGATGAGCAAACTCTCTTTTGAAGGTAGTGGGTGAAACTGGCTTTTGTCTTGAAGGCATTTGTTTGAATCAGGTGAATTTGAGCTCTGGTTGCTATAACTTTGGGGAGGGTAGGACTGGACAGAGGCAGAGAGACAATGCCTAGGGTTTGAAAAAAATGTGAGCTGTCCTACTAGGAGATCCCTACATGCTCCCTAGTCCTGAAAGTGTGACAAACTCATGTAAGGACAAACCAGTCACACATTCCTTCTCCTTCAACAGATGTTCTCAAGGAAAATTGTCATATGTTGAACTTTCGTCCCCCCTCAAAAAAAACTTTCACTGAAAATTTATAACCTCAAACTGACTCATATTAGTCTTTCACACTGAATTCATGGTATATGAGTGGTTTAAAAAAAAACCCCAAACCTATGACTTAGTTTAAAGTTCACTCAAGATTGTAGTGCCAAGATTTCTGACAGCAGTAAATGATAGAGTAGATCTTTAACTGAAGATGCAACCAATTTACTTGGATGAAGTTCCAAGGGAAAATTCACATGTCAGAACCCCAAATAAAAAAAAAAACCCAGGGAAAGAAGGCACAATAAATTAAGGCCAGCAGAAAACACATGCTAGAGGCTGAGATCTCCAAAGACTCTCAGTCATCAATTGTCAGGAATACTAGACAGGTTTGAAAAAATAAAATTCACAAAGCCTGATTTTCCCATTATGAGTTGGATATTGTATAATGTAACCTCTTGAATAATAAAATTAGGATTGTGAAGAAGCATTCCAGTGTTCGATGGAAAGTATATGTTTGAAACTGAGACTTAGCAGGCCTGGAAAGCATGAGCTACAGGTGCTGGAAGCTCAGTGGCTTCTGGTATCCATTCCTGTTTTCTTCTTCCTCCTTTTTCTGTCATACACTAATTATGTCATGTGGAATTTCCATGGTTAACTGACAAAGGAGGAAAAATCAATGCCAGGTCTGTGGCTTGGTCTGCATGGTATGCTGGCACCAGCCAGAAGTGTGGCATTATATCCTGATGTAGGAGTAGCTCTGAAAGACAGAGGTTAGGGAAATCCTTCTAGGAGATATAGGGATAACCTAATATAGGAGTCTATAATAATCATTGATAGTGGAAATAGATTGAATGGTTTTTCCAGGACTTGGAATGAGCTAACTTAGAAGATGTGTAGGAATTAGGTCTGTCATAGTTATGTGGATGGACCACTGTTAAGGGAACAAGGTGTGAAGATATTTTTAGTGCCATCAGCAGGGAGACAAATAAAGCTCTGCATGTGATTAGGCTTGGCCAAGGAAATAGACCTATGGAACCAGGCTTTCAATTGTTTCTATTCCAGTCTTTTTTTTTTTTTTTTTTTGTACTGGGAATCAAACTCAGGACCTTACGCTTGTCAGGCAGGCACTCATGCCACTGACCTATATCCCTGGCCCTCTATTCTAATCCTGTAGCTACTGAGACAAAGCAATCGCTTAGTTCAGACTTCCTGTGTCAGCCCATCTCCTACTGGCAGGGATAAGACGATGTCAGGGCCAAAGTTAGCAGGGAACTGGATGCTTTCATGGGAGGTGTCTGCTGTTCTACAAAGAAAGCTTTTTAGTATCTACACAGCTACTAACATCAATGCAAAGATTTAGAATTTTAATTTTGACCACTTATACTTTCATCAGAAGGCGGGACAAATGTAAGGAATACCCCTGGTGTTCTGTGACACTTGGAAAACAGAGGACACAGGAAAACATCAGTGTGTGAATATTTACCTAAGTGATTGAGGCTGTACATAGGTCACCTGCACACAGGAGCACTAAAATTGGGTTAGATCTTGTGGAAATTATTGGACATTTTAAGAAAAACATTGAAGAGTTTATTACAGGAAGCAGTGAGCATTTTAGACTTTTACACAGCTGTTTTTTTTTTTTTTTATCTAGAATTACATAATGCTGGGGGTAAGGGTGAGTCATGAGGTATTTCTAGTACCTTATGCCTATGACTTTGTCCATGGCTCTGCGGACATGGGTGAATGACACTGAGCAGTCATGAAATGTGGCGAACCTCTGGGGTTGACATCTGAGCTTCTGTTCCCTGTCAGAGTCTGCACTTCAATCATGGAAATTCTCTTCAAAGTTATTTGTAGCGGGTATTGTTACAATCACATCCATAACACCTGTTGGTAAATCCCACCAAATTGTGGGAGTAGTGGGAGCTGGCTTGGAAAGTGGCTTATCAGAGGACTTTGGGATGTGGATTTTCTTAGCTGGAATGCAGCATATGCGATGATTTATACAAACTTCTTTCATTATTTCTTCTTCTTTGCACTGTTTCCTGCAGGTCCCCAATTTGTTCTTGCATTTTTTCTCACCACTGTAGGCTAAATAATCAAAGGAAAGACCCCTGAGTTGAGGTTGCTGATATTCTCCATTTTAGTAGTGTGACTGTGTTTCAGAAGAACATTAGAGGCACTAGACTGTGATCACAAGACTGTCAGCTCAGAAGTGAGTTGTAGTTTATCATCAGTGAAAGGAAACTGGCTAGTTACATGGAATTGCAGCCAATTATAAGGAAGCTATCTGGACCTGTGTCAAGGTATCCACATCAAGAAGTTCATCTGGTAACTATGGTTGAGTTATTTGGATTGGTTAAATAAATTTGAATACATGCTACTGCACATTATGCCTGAGCATATAAAATATATCTATGTAAAGACTAATAATAAAATGAAATAAATATCCACACACCTGCACCCTGATTAAGGACTAGCTCATTACCAGGAACTTACAATTGAGTGTTTCAGTTGGACAGATTTAATTTGGGAATTAGGCCAGTGATTTTAAAATCCTGATATGCATTTGAATCCCATAGAGGCCTTGCTAAAAGTGGTAGGGCAGGGCCTGAGTTTATACATTCCTTTTTTTTTTAAATTTTATTTTACAGACAAAAGAATGGAGACATATGAACCAGAAAAGCTATAAACAATACAGAAAATACAAAGTTATACAGAATATAGTAGGGAATTAGCACTGAATGTTGTATTACATAGTTATTTTCACATTAGTTAACACAAAAACATTAAAGGAAATACCAAATTATAGAGAAGATAGTAGGGAATTTGCACTGGATGCTGTATAATATAAAGTTATCTTCACTTCTGTTAATACAAATATGATTGAGGAAATACAGAATTGTAGAGAACATAGAAGGGAATTAGCTCTGGATGCTGTCCTACATAATGTTACCTTCACATGTTACTCAGTTACACAGATGATGGCCCATTTGACCATTCAATTTTTCTCCTCCCTCATATCCGTTGCCCTGCCACTCAATCAGTCGTCTTCCCTGTGATAATAACTGTACTCCTGGGTTTATCTATATCCTTGGACTCTTGCCTTGGGAAGAGATATAGCTGTCTCAGACTATACTATAACATACATGGGTGTATACAAACTGCCATGGTTGGAGGCGCGAAAGCACATACACTCACAGCGGACTGCCCAGCTCCACCCTGTCATTGTGCTATGGGTAGGGGCGGGTCCAGACCATGAGGTGCTATTAGCAGGGCCCTCAGTGGAGCAGCCACCGGGCCCACTGCGGAGCAGCAGCGGAGTAGCTGCAGGGCCCACTGCGGAGCAGCATCGGGGCCCACTGTGGGGCAGCTGCGGGGCCCACTGTGGAGCAGCCACGGGGCCCACTGCAGAGCAGCCACGGGGCCCACTGCAGCGCAGCCGTGGGGCCCACTGCGGAGCAGCCACGGGGCCCACTGCAGAGCAGCCATGGGGCCCACTGCAGCGCAGCTGTGGGGCCCACAGTGGAGTAGCCATGGGGCCCACAGTGGAGCAGCCGCAGGGCCCACTGCGGATCATCCGTGGTGCTCACAGCAGAGCAGCCAAGGGGCGTGGGGCCCACTGTGGTGCAGCCGCGGGGCCCACATCGGAGCAGCCCCTGGGCCCACTGCGGCGCAGCCACAGGGCTCACAGTGGAGCAGCCACAGGGCCCACTGTGGCACAGCCGCGGGGCCCACAGTGGCGCAGCCACGGGGCCCACAGTGGAGCAGCCGCGGGGCCCACAGAGGAGCAGCCGCAGGGCCCACTGCGGATCATCCACGGGACCCACTGTGGGGGAATTTATACATGCTTAACAAAGTTCTAGGTGTTGCCAATATTGCTAGTCCATACACTATACTTTTTGCAGCAAGGCTTGAGGGCATTAAAAAAAATCAGTAAGTTCCATGTACTCAGTATCATACAGTCTATGATTTCTAGCCAAATACAATAAAATTAGAAAGAAAAATCCTTTATGTTTGGAAATTTGACCATGTGGTGAAGAATAAAACTTAGATAAGAGTAGTAAAACATGAGAACGAAATTAAAAGTAGTAAAATCAGAAGACTTCTGGAAAGACTGATCAAGGGAAAGAGGATGATAACAAAATTAACCATATGAAACACTGAAATACAAACAGATACAGTATATTAAAAACAACAGAATAGAATTATCAACAAGCGTATGCTGATAAAATTGAAAACCTAAGTGGAATGGCTAAATTTCTAGAAAATTTTGAGGGATGGCATTGGAAAAAAACCCCACTGAATTATTAAGTGTTAAGAAATTCAAATGGTAGTATAAGACCCTCCTTCCCAAAAGCCTTGGCCCTGGATGATTTTTCTTTCAAATTGTAAAATACACACAACATAAAATTTACCACCTTAGCCATTTTTAAGTATAAAGTTCAGTGGAATTAAGTGCATTCGTTTGTGATAAAAATACAACTGTTGATTCTCAAAACTCTTTGTATCTCACAGAGCCAACACTGACTACCTGTTAAACAGTAAGTCTCCGTTTCTGCCACTTCTCAGCCCTTGGTAACCATCATTCAACTTTCTGTCTCTATAAATCTGATTACTCTTAATTTCTCATATGATTAGAATCATACAATATTTTTCCTTTGGGCCTTAGTATAAAGTTTTCACAATTCATTTATATTATCATGTGCCAGAATTTCCTTCCCTTTTAAAGCTGAATAACATTCCACTGCATGTCTATGCCACATTTAATTTATTCATTGATCTGCTGAGGTGTTTCAGTTGTTTTTACCTTTTAGCTCTTGTGAATAACACTGCTATTTTAGAAGATTTTTAAAGATGAGTTAGTTCCACGAATTTCACAAATGACTAAAGTACTATTTTGTGTAAAATGTTCCAGAAAGTGGAAATAAGCTATTTGGCTTATTTTATGACACTATGATAATTTTGGTTCTAAAGTCAGAAAGTTTATAAAAACAGAAGAAAAAATACTCCAAATTAAGTATTATCCAATTGAATTCAGCAGTGTATTAAAATATATCATGATCAAGTAAAGTTTAATCCTAAATGTAAAGTATCATCCAACATTAAAAATCTATCAATGAAATTCACCACTTTTATTGAATTAAGGAGATAAGTAATTTAATTATATTGATGCAGAAAAATGATTTGATAAAGTTTATTGTTTGTTTATGATGAAAACATCAGGCCCAGTAAGGCTACTGGGGATTTTCCCTAAGTTGATGAAGGTTATGTATCAAATTCTAGTGCAAACATTATCTGACAGAGTAACTTCAATTCTCCCAGATATTAGGAAAACAAACAGACTCTCTATTTTCATTATTGTCTAAATAATAGTAGTGAACCTGGTGAATGTTAAAAGGGGAACAAAACAAAACACCAAAGGTACAAGAATTGGAGAGAATGAGACAAAATTGTCATTCATCCCAGCAGTCATGATTATAAGAAGGAATGAATAAATTATTATAATTAATAAGACTGAGGCGTTGTATCAAGTATTAATTTACAAGAACCAACTTCACTTCTCTAAGTCAACAGCAAAGTAGAACATATACTGAAATATAGAGCATAGCTGTGAAGTATTTTGCTTTAAACTAGGATTACCCAGTGCATCTATAGAGCACATGTTAAAACTCTAAAAGAAGATGTGATCTCAGATGGGATGATTTAAGTATTATAAAGATTTACTTTTTTTCTAAAATAATCTATAAATGTGATGAGGTACTAATTGATACCCTAGGGGTAGTTTTGAGAAATGGGAATATTTTACTTTAAAATTTTAAAATTTATTTTTAAGGTGCCTTGTTAGCACAAGGTCAGTTAGGTCAGTCTCATAATTTTTATTTTATTAAAGTATGTTAATGAGTTTCATTTGACGTATTTCATAAATTCATATGATATACTTTAACATTTATAATGAAGAATAAAGGCCATTGATAACAAAGAATGCTTTGTAAAAAGACAAAAATGTGTCCTTCTACACTAATATACTATAAAGCCATGGTAATTAGAGAAATATGATATTGTCACAAGAATAAAGAGAAAAGAGAACACACTAGAGAGTTCAGATTGCAGAGAGTGACACTGCATATCCACAAAGAATCATAGGTTATTTAGTATGTCTTGCTGGGAAAATTGGCTCACTCCATAAGAAAAGTCAAAGTGGATCTATGCATCCCATCCAATGACTTAAAAGCCTGTATGTGAAAAGCTAAATTAAAAAGTTATTTGAAGATAATAATAAGAATTGATAATAAGGATTGCTCTGAGACCTAAGACTAGAGAAGGATTTCTTTAATAAAAGCACAACGCACAATGCACAAGACAAGACATGGTTGAATTTAATTAGGTCAGAATGAAGTATTTCTCATTCATGAAGAACAACATATTGTGGGCAAGGTCCATGGACAAGTGGATGGCAGACTGGGAGTAAAAGCCAGTAACAAAGGTTGAGTATGAAATAAGGTCACAAATAGATAACTCTATAGAGTATTAATGTACAGCTGCCCAGTGGAACCATGGTCAAAGGATGTAAACAGACAATTGATAGAAGTGGCAATAGTCACTGCTGTTGAAATATTTTTCGTATTTGTTGAAACAGTCAACAGTTTTTTTTTTTTTTTTGTGGTACTGGGGATCGAACTCAAGACCCTGTGCTTGCTAGGCAAGCGCTTATTCCACTGAGCTATATCCCCAGCCCCAACAGTTTTGTTGAATACCTACTGTATGCCAGGCACTGTTCAAGATGCAGAAGGTTATATTCACTTAAAAAAATAGGCCAAACTTTCTGCTTTCATGGATGGTTCAGTCTTTTCAGGATACAATAAATAAGACAGCAAATAAGAGAAAAAATGAAACATTATGTTTGATATAGTTATATAAGCATTATGGAGAGAAATGAAGCAGGTAGGGGATACAAAGTATGTGACTGGAAGACTTAGAGAGGATGTTAGAAAGTAAGCTAGGAGACTCACTGGGGAAGAGGGTACCAAGGGGAGAAGTAACAGGTGCAAAGGCCCAGAGGCAGGGTCTACCTTCGAGTTTTTCAAAAACAATAAGTTGGCTATTGTAAGTGTAGAATACACCAGGTGGAGAGTAAAGGGAAAAAGACATAATGAGGGTTGGCATCACGTAGGTGTCAAGGTCATTGAAAGGAAGTCGTTCATATATTTTGATCATAGGATAGGAGAGATGTAGATTGAAACAAAGGTATGAGATAATTCTATACCCATCAGACTTGTAAAAATAATGCTCAGTGTTGGAGGGATTGTGGTGATTAGAAAAACCCTTGTGCTCTGTTGGTGAGAGTGTCCAGACAGCTTCTTGTCTTTGTAGATATCATTGATTTTTATTCTTCTTCCTTATATGTAGGCACTGTCCAAAATAAAGAAAGATTTTATACTTCTTTTATCATCCCAACTCTTCTTTCCAAGAAGGTGGCTTTAACTGTGTATCTTATTAGAACACTCACACCGGAGACTGCTATTTCCTTCACCCCTGCATGCTATGAGTTTCTGTGACCCATGGTTGCTTTTATAAAGTACTTCCCATGTGTCTGTTTCCTATTCTCAATATTCCCACCAGAATTCAAAGCACACACAACGGGTCCCATATAGGCCACACTTTATGCCTTTGATTGCATCTTTAACTGCAACTGAAGAATGACAGAGGTGCCTCAGTTCACGAACTTAATTTGTTCTATCATTTTGGAAAAGAAGGCTGCGTTTGTGTTTGTGCGAGAAAGATGGCTGCAGTCGTATTTGTCACCCAAAGCAGAGTTTGCAAACAATAAAATTTTTCCAAATGCTTCTGTTTAAGAACCAAATTGTTTGGAAACAGAAACATTTGTAGGGGGTAGGGGACATAGCTTAGTGGCATAAGCACCTGTTTGGCAAGCACAAGGTCCTGAATTTGATTCCTGGTACCAAAGGAAAAAACTGTGAACCAAAGCACCACTGTCCTCAACATTCTGAAAGTCAGCAATTTCTGCAGGCACTACCTTGACAGATATATAAATGAAAAATTGATGGAATGAAATTTAGAGCTTACCTTATCCTGACCATTTGACTTCTAGGAATCTATTCTCTATAAATCCTTGCCCAAATACAGAAATATATTTGTACAAGAGTGTTCATCAGTGTGTTGTTAGGAAATGTTCCAGATGACTATCCAAAAGAAGAATGTAGCATTACCATGTACAAACTGTGTTAACCCTTCTGTGAAACAAATATTTAGATTCATTTTCATGTGAGTTGGATCGTATGCTGGAATTTTCCTTGAAAGATACACAAGAAAGGGGAAAAAGGCCTCATCAGCAGCCATTTCAACCTGCCAGTCATTACTTTCCTTTATTTTCTTTCCCCCCGCCCCTTTTTTCCCTTTATTTTCAAGTGGTAGAATACTAGAGCTTAGATTTTCACTGCAGAAGGGAGAAGAAAAGTCAGTTCTATCTTCTACATAACAGTTCGGCAACTATTTTTTTTTAACCTGTTCTCCAAATTCCAGAGTACGAGGAAACTAAAAGGGTTTCATCTGAAAGTATAAAAGGACTTTTAGGATAAGAAAACAGGGATG
Source organism: Dinomys branickii (assembly GCA_004027595.1). Lineage (NCBI taxonomy): Eukaryota > Metazoa > Chordata > Mammalia > Rodentia > Dinomyidae > Dinomys > Dinomys branickii. The sequence goes on along the minus strand of PVLD010017408.1, from coordinate 8,578 downwards.
TGTGCTTTGAGAATTGTTCTCAAGAACTAGTACAAGCTACAAAGAGACCTGCAGTGAGTAAATCTCTCCTGAGATGTCTTAGGTGGTAACTTGCAACACAGAGCCCAGGGTGTTGGGTTGCTACCGGCTGTTGAGGGTTGCTTGTGCTACCCCAGGCTCTATCCCTGCCAAGGACATAATTTTTTTTATTTTATGGAAACATGGTGAAACACAATTTCATAACAAAACAATAGGGAAATAACAATAGTACATTACAAGTTGTTATCTTTAAAGTAGTTACTCAGGGTACAAGATATGGGCATAAAAATGTCTCCAATCGATATTAGCACAAACCTTCCTTTTTAATGAACAAAGAGACACTAATAGTATAACTGACTTGCATTTTTCCCTTTTCCCGATGGAGGGCCATAGGAATGAAGTGCAGCCCTTCAGGTGTGGGAGTCCAGCCGCACACTGGAATTTCCACCTGCCAGAGCCCGTTCTACCTTTACTTTTGTAGCTTCCTTGGGTTATGATTACCTGGGATCACTTCGAGTAGGAATGCGAAAACAGAAAGCACCACCAGCGGACGCCTCATGGTCCTTGGGAAGTCCGAGGCAGGAGATCGAGGTGTCCAGAACACTGTGTGAAGCTTGAATCTGGCCAAGAGTTTTATAGGCCTTTCTGCAGTGGGGGCAGAGGACGGGCTTATAACCAGACAGGCTATATTAATGTATCCATGTGAAACTGTCTGTTGGCTGGTGCATCTGGAGAGCGCCTAATACAGGCACTAGGGGAACATGTAGAGGGTTTAAGTCAGGTTTTGCGAAAGAGTTTAGAGACATGGAGAATAACTCACGTAACCAGAAATCATCTCTGGCTTCCCCAGACCTCTAGTTAGGGTCCAGCCTTGGCTCACAGTCCCGCTCACTCTGGCAGAAGACTGCTTTTGAGCTACTTCTGTAATTATGGATATCTGCATTGGGCTATGAGGTTGTTAAGAGTAGGGATGAAATCTCTCAATTTTGAACTCTCAAGTCACAAAGCACATTCACAGTGAAGATTTGTGGCAATAAAAATGTAATGACCATATGACCATATATAGGTCCGATCTTTTGTACGTGTTCCCACAGTTAAAATCACTTGCCTCATAAATAGAATTGACTTGCTGCGGAGTTTGAGGAAGATCATTTATAATACGATTCAAATGGGACACAATAAGATGCTTCCCAGTGTCATCAAGACAGGCTTCCTACCAAAGGCAGCTCTACAGTAACCTCGGGGGAGACACCACTGGGGCCCCGGGAAGTCTAAGTGCAGTGTGCATGGACCCCAGTATTCAGATCTGCCTCAGGGAGGACGGATGCTAACATGACGTGGAGCATCAGCCTCATGGTCCCACCTTGTTTTCGTCACTTTTGCACACTTATTTTAACTCTTGCTTCCTCTTTTTCACATGGTCCTAAAGTTTCCCATAAACTCAAGAGGAGTTAGCTGATTTTCCTTTTCTGAAACAGATGGTCTTTCTTGGAGGACTAGGAGGGACGTCTTGCAAATGGAAAGACTTCTCTTCTGGGGGGTACCATGCAAATGGTCTAGAATGGTGATGGCCTTTTTCCATATTATTTTTAGATGAATGTGTTCTAAGATGTTAATAGCTGAACTTCCCTACCATGGAAAGGCTGCTCAGACTGGTAAAGGGTGTTTTATAACCTTTCAAGCTGGAGTTAAACAATGAAATAACAGAGATTTTTACAGAGGATGAAGAATGTCTTTCCTGGATCCTTCCAAGGATAAAAATCTACGTTCTTAAATTTTTGAATGTTCTATACATGTTGTGATGGTGAGAGAGATCCTTAACTCTTTCTAAGCTGTTAGAGAAAAGCCTCTATTTGCAGGGAGTCATGCTGAGGAAGAGCAGAAACATCTGGATTACTCACTCCCAGCTGATTCCCCACTGCCCGCCCCACTCTAAAGTGGTGATGGTGGTAGGGGGGTTGGAAAGCAGCAGGAAAGACAGTTGGGAAAAAGCAAATGAACAAACAAGTAGTGTCTCGAAGGGGAAAAGCTGCGGTCACAGAAATATAGTAACAGACTTCTGAGACAGATACAAGCATTTAGATAAATATTTCTTTATTCTTTCTTGAGACAAGTTCCCTCTATGTAGTCCAGGCTGACCTCAAACTCAGAGTGATCCTCCTATGTCAGCTGCCTGAGTGCTGGAATGGTGCACACCACCACGCCCAGTAGAATACATATTTCTTTTTCTTCTTTTTTTTGTACCAGAAGTTGAACTCAGGACCTTCCACTTGCCAGGTAGGCTCTGTATCACTGAGCTATATCCCCAGCCTCTACATATTTCTTCTCATGTGAGCTTTGGTAGTTTTTGTCTTCAAAGACACTATTTCATTTCATCTCAGTTATCAAATTTATCACTACAAAGGTGTTCACAAAATGTTCCCTCATAATTTTTGAAATACTTTTTAAATTAATGGATTTTATTTTTGAATAGTTATAGGTTTACAGGAAAATTGAATAAAAAGTACAGAATCCCATGCAGTTCCCTACTTCCACCCGATTTTTTAAATGTCTTATATTACTGTGATACATTTGTTAAAGTCAATATACCAGTGTTAATACATCATTATTAACTGAATCCTACAGTTTACATTAAGGTTCGCTTTCAGTGTTGTACATTCTATAGGTTTTGACCAATGCATAATGTGACACACACTGATCAGCAGAGTGCTGTACAGTAGAGTTCCGCTGCCCTGCAGATCCTCAGGCCCTGCTTCATTTTCAACTCCATTACACTGGTAAAGACAGTTTAAAATCCACTTGGGACCAGAGATAAGAGACATTTGAGCCTTGCACTTTACTGAAAAGCAAAAGCACATTTCTAGTAAAGCTTGTATATATTATGTGAGAATATAGGACAGAATGGCTTTGTTTGGATCCCGTACCTTGTTACTTAAGAGTATGCTTCAGGGCTCAGAAACACTGGTACTGATTAACGCCTGGAAGATTGAAAGTTACAGCATTACAGGTCTCATCATAGGCCTTCTAAATAAACACTCCTGTTAATAATATTTGTAATCCATATCAATGTCACCTTTCTAATCCCTATATTGGTAGTTTGTGTCTCTTGGCCCCCAGGCCTTTGCGATATTTTATTACTGTGGTGATGGGATCACAAGTTCAGTGGACCTTGGAGAACATAACGGTTGTGTAGGCTTGGTTGGGTTTTCTATTACAGATGTTTTCTTCTAGACACGGCCCCTCCTTATAGGTACTTAGCTGGTCATTTACCCACCGTCTCTCAACTTTTTTTGCTGTATACTGATTTGTGATGCTGGGGCTGGGACTCTACAGACATTCCACCAGTATCTTTCTTTTTTAAGTCTGTCAGTAAGAGGCGGGTTGGAGGCACAGAGAGGACTGACTTTCTTTCTGTGTCTTGCTGTCTTTCATCACTCCAGTAGTAGCTCTTGGTCCAAGGGTGGCTTTTTGCTCCTAAGAATAGCAAAATGTTTCAGTCTCCAGCATTTCTTTTGCAAGCAGCTACAAGAACGTTCATCTTTTTGACTATTTATAAGAATCTTTAACATGCAAGGGGCACTTTTTGTCTGAGATATGAAGCCTACCATTGTGTCTCTCCCCTCTCAGGTACCAGGCTGTAGAGACTTCAAGCTCCTCTCCACAACTCTAGAAGCGGTAGCTACTTTTGCTTCCTGCAGTTACTGTCTCTGCGTTACCATGCTGTTCTCTTTTGTTCTGTCAGCCCTCCAACATCTGAGAAACCAGTGTGTGAAATCCTCTTGGCTGATGCCTTGTGTGGTGGTTTCTGACTGCTTAATAGTTGGTATCAAGAGTGGTAATAGGAAACAGACCGTGAAATATTGGTTTCCTGTAGTCCTTGGCTTTGAATGCTGTGCGGAGCTCCCTGCCAACAGGAAAATGGTAAATTGGCAATTCAAGGCACGTAGTGGTACTAACTCAATTATTACCATGGTTGCTTGCGATTGAGTTATTGAAGCAAGTGCTTGGGATCCAAGCAGAGTAAGAATTTTTTTTTGTATGGAGAATTGAACTCAGGACCTTGTGTTTGCCAGGTAGGTGCTGTGCCGCTGAACTATCTCCCCGGCTCTACAGAGTCAGAACTTGATGGATACGGGAGAAATGATTTCTGTAAGGACTATGGAATGCATTGTGTTTGAGTTCATGGAGAACTCACAGGAGAAACCTGACAGGCCCATGGTTTCACTTTCTCAGAAGAAATCATCAGAGTCAGAAAAAATCTTTTATTTCCTGTAGTTTGAGGGACTCCTTTGTTGAAAATTAGACTCCAGGTTTAATTCTGTGGTTTGTAGAATTTGAACTTAAATGTAATTACAGACTTACAAGTTTTATTGAGTGACTAGGAAGGATTTGGATCTTAATACTTGACAAGGGTGTAGAATCAGACGGAATAGAGCATTCTCAGTCTTTTTTGTCTACAGCCAATCTACTACATCTGACTAGCTTTCCTTTTCTTGCAGAGTATGATGATCTAACCTGCGTCAGCTACTTTGTGTATGGATGGCTGTTCTCCCAACACCCACCCCAACACGAACAGCTGCCAAATTAGAGCAGAGCCGCATCTCAGCATGCTCAGAGTAACAGCTGCAAAGTTTGACCTTGGAAAGCAACTTATACTCCAAAAAGGACTGCAAAACTTTGCTAATTTCTATAAGCATTTCCTAAAGAACACGTGTAGGACTGGATTCTAGCATATGGTGGCTTTTCCCGTGAACGTTAAAAAATAAAAAGTTCTGGGAATCAAGATGTAGGAGAGATAATAATTCCTTCTTCTTTTTTTTACCTTTAAACTCGTTGTTTTTAGAGGTTGGAAAATACTCATTGTTTTTTGTCATCAGTATATGCTTGCTGAATAATATTTACATTCTTACCTGTCATACATATAATTTTCAACATCCTCCTGGATGTATTTCCTTTTTTATTTGAGTTCTTCCTCCATGAAGTTTCTAAAGTGGATCTTTGTGTAGCCAACCTTAGAGACCTTGTATGCATGAGAATATTTCTGTTATACCACTATATGTAAGTAACAGTGTAAATGAATATAAAATTCTAGGTCCAAAGTTCTTTTCTTTCATTATTTATTTGTTTTCCTTTCACGCCAGTGTTACGGTTGAGAAGTTTCCACAATCCAAACTTTTGTGAGTTTTGTGTAAAGAATGTTGATTTGGGTTTTCTAAAGCTCTTTGCCCAGGAAAGCAAATCATTTTGTGTAGGTGTGTAAAATGCAAAGAATACTCAGAAAAAGTGCTCATAAAACCCCCAATTATAAACTTACTATTTTCCTAACAACTTGACTTCTAGGAACTTATTTAGAAAATTTTGCCTAAGTATGCAAAACCCAGTTGTGGTTTTACATGTCCTGTAAAAGATTTGGAAAGATTCCATTTTACCCTCAGTATGGATTAAATGCACAAATTATGATCTATCCATATGATGAAACACCATACGACTGGCCAGGGATAGAGCTCAGTGGCATAAGCGCCTGCTTGGCAAGAGCAAGGTCCTGAGTTTGATTCCCGGTACCAAAAAAAAAAAGGAAATGCCATATGACCTCCAGAAGTCATGAGATAGATTTCTATTGCTCACCAGGAAGATGTCTATTATATATTGTTGAATTAAAAATTTTGGAATGCAATGAATAGTTATCTTTTTTGGTTAAAAAAACTACACACACACACACACATATATATATATACATATATATATATATATATATATATATATGGCTTACATATGCATGGAGAAAAGATTTAAAATATCAGAAGAGGGAATGACACTTTATCTACAAATCACTCAGGCTTTTTATAAACAATAGTTTCAAAGCTCTGACAATTGATTGTGAAATCTGTTTACAAACCATTAACAACATCGCAGACTTTCAGGGCTGGCATGTAGGAAGATCTGTACTTTCTTCCACTTGACTGCTTTGTAGATACTTTCATCCTAGAATAGTACAGAGGCTTTGTAGAAAGTAATTTAATGTCTGAGACTAGAAAAACTGCTGAGGGAAGGCAGCCCCTCAGCTGTCTCAGCTGGGACATGAGCTGGTACCAAGTAACAAGAGAGATAGCTGAATGTGAAAGGGACTTCTCAGAGAGAGACTTGTGGGCTCTTTCCAGATCTTTTACAATCAGGATCTTTGGAAGCAAGCAGGTCAGACCTTATTTTACAGAGAGGAGCATGGAGGCCATAAGAGGAGGAATGAGTAGCAGGCAAGAGAGTTTGAGGAAAGAACTTTTTCTTGTAGTGCTGATGATTGAACCCAAAGGCGAAGACTCTTATAACAGGGTTTGGTATCATCAGAAATGACCTCTTCCCAGGGTAGGTGAAGTGTGGAGGAGATAGTGTTTCTGACAAAGGCATCCTGGGAAAGAGCACAATACCTTCTGCGAACACCCACATACAGAGCCAACTTGGGACCCACATGTCACCGTGGATCCAGCTTGGTCCTGTGTTTCTTAGGCTTCATTTCACTGTACCAGCCCTTGCAGAATGAGTCATGTAACCTTATGCCTACAAGTCTGTGTGGCCAAAGAAGTTCCAATAAAGCTTGAGAGGAATTGCCAGATATTCTTGGTCTGGGTATAGCTCCAGGTGGTTTATTTCTTTTGGTGACTTTTTGGTGGTTGATTTCTGGTCTTAATGGACTATGACTGGAAATTAGGTCTGCAGTCTCAAACATAAGCCTTGAAGGAGCTGGAGAGTTTTCTACATAGCCAACAGTTTGGCCTTGACTACTGGGAGGGAGTTTCAACTCCTCTCCACTAGAAAATCTGGAAAAAGAGACTTTCGGGGAGTGGAAAGATTGAGAACCAAGGTTGAGTGTGAGTGAGGAACAGAAGCAGGGCTGACTGGCCTCGTCCAGGTCCATCTCCCTCAGTGAGCCAACTCCTCGGGCTGCAGGGAAAGCGCATTAGTTGTGCTTCCGCCACCAGCCCAGCACCTAAGCCAGAGCTTTGCCACAGTGCCATTTATCCCAGCAGTTTAAAGTGCTGCCTCCCCTTCCCCTACCTTTCATAAATTTTAAGCCCCTATTGTCTTGCTTCTGCTTCTCTCCTTAACTAAAGTGATCCCAGTGTTAAGCCTGAAAACTGTGAAACTTTGCTGCTGGTTGAGAGTGCAGCAACATAACACAGGCCGTGTCAGCTTGTGGCTTTATCAAGTCATTTCCTTGTAGTTTGATCCTTTCTGTCCTGTATCTCCTGTACCTTAATCTGGAAGTTAGACTTTATTATTTTTTTTTTACTTAAAAAAATAAAAGCACAAAAACATATTATCAAACAGACACAAATTAGCATAAAAATAGTACAATCAAAACTGATTTACAGACAAGGTGACATAGACTCAACAATGGTTGTTGCTTTACCTATTGATATCTTCAAAGTGTATGTACATGAACACAGACATAGACATGCAAAATTGGCCAATTAATCCTCTCAACAACAGAAAAACACAAAAAACAAAAAACCAAAGATAAAAAAACCCCAGCAATAGTTGCTGCTTTGCATATTGATATCTTCGAAGTGTGTGTTCAGGATAACACATACAGACATACAAGATTGATCAAATAACCCGTCATCAATTATTCCTTGGCATTAAGTGATATAATACAATAGTAGAACCATGTTAGCCCTCCTGCATATATGTATATACATACATACATTTTTGCCTCTTTCTTTTCTCCTTTCCCTCGTCCCATCTGTTCTTTGTTTTTGAACAGATTTCCTTCATGTCTCTTAGTTTATATTCCCACCCTCAGGTTCTTACACCAGTGATACAATATGTTGCCTGCACATGTACCGCTGATTTATTTCACTTATGAGTATGGACTCCAGTTTTGACCACTTGCCTACAGAGTCCCCAAAACTGTCTTTCTTTATAGCTGAATAATATTCCATTATATAAAAATGCCACAGTTTTTTAAATCCAGTCTTCTGTGGATGGACACTTGGGTTGCTTCCACATTTTAGCTATTACAAAATGCGCTGCTGTAAACATGGGTGCACATATATCAGAGTGATATGATGTTTTCAGATCTTCTGGGAAAATACCCAGAAGAGGAATAGCTGGTTTGAATGGAACCTCTAGACCTAGTTTGCGGAGAAATCTCCAAACAGCTCTCCACAGTGGTTGCACCAGTCGGCATTCCCACCAGCAGTGTAATAGAGTCCCTATTTCTCCACAGCCTCGCCAGCATTTGTTATTGGATGACTTTTTCATACTGGCCAGTCTTACTGGGGTGAGATGAAATCTCGATGTTGTTTTTATTTACATTTCTCGAATGACTAAGGATGTGGAACATTTTCTCATATATTTATTTGCCATTTGTATTTCTTTATCTGAGAAGTGTGTATTCATCTCAGATGCCCATTTCTGGATTGGGTCTTTGAATTTGGACAGGTAAATGTTTTTTAATTCTTTGTATGTTCTAGATAGAAGACCTTTGTCTGAGGGACAGCCAGCTAGGATTTTTTCCCAATTTGTGGGTTTTCTTTTTACTTTGCTGGTGATTTCTTTAGAT
>PVLD010017407.1:0-41984 GCA_004027595.1 Dinomys branickii | reverse complement strand
CTGTGTGTAGATGACATGACCTTATATACGGAAAACTCCGAGGACACCTCAAAAAGCCTGTTAGAAATAATGAACATATTCAGAATAGTTAAAAATATAAAGTCATGCCGACGTCAGTAGCATTCTGTCCACTCACAAGGGAGGATCTCAAAATTCAAGTCGTGAAAACAACCCTGTTAAAAGAGTTACCAAAAATTAAATGTGTAGGAATAATCTCAGGTAAGGCGGCAAAAAGCCCATACACCAAATCTATAAAACGTTGATAAAAGAAGTGGGAAAAGGGCAAGTAAATGGAAAGATATGCAATGCCTGTGGATTCAAGGGATGTTGTTAAAATGTTTATGCTACATATTGTGGCCTGCAGTTCAGCGTAATCCTCATGAAAATACCAACGATATTTCTGAAACAAATAGAAAAGCGAACCAAACAGTCATATGGAACCTCAAAAACCCACCTAGTGAAAGCAGTCTTAGACAAAACAACAACACTGGAGGCATCTCACTACCCGACTTCAAAATATACCACAGCAATCAATGTGGATGGTTCTAACACAAACGCTGAAGCTTAGATCCATGCAACAGAATAGAGAGTTCAGAAATATTTCCATGCACTTATAGCCCATTGGGTTTTGGCAAGGTTGGAAGAACACACAATGCGGACAGGACAGTCCTGTAGGTACATGGTGTTGGGACCACACGTCTGGATATCCACATGCAGAAGAATGACATGAGTCCTTCATTTCCTACCCCACAGGAAATCAGCTCAAAATGAATAAAGATTGAAACATAAGACTTGAAAGTGTAACAACTATTACAAGAAAACGTGGGGAAACATCCACGACATGGTTCTGTGCACTTGTTTCTTGGATATGAACCCCAAGGCACAAGTAGGAAATCAAAAAATAGCCCAATGTGATCATCAGTAAATGGAAAGCTTCTGCACAGTAAGGAAGAAATCACCAGAATCGAGGAACACTGTACAGAAAGGGAGAGTGTAATTGAATACCATGTGTCTGAGAAGGGATTAATTAATATCTCAAAGGAGAGGGAATCAATTAAATGGTAATAAATGGGCAAAGACCTGAATAGATATTTCTCAGCCTCAGGCAAGTCGGTAGCCAGCGGCATATACAAAAAGCTAATTTCCACCAACCATCAGAGAAATGCAAATGAGAAGCACAGTGATGTATCATTGCACACCTGTGAGAGTGGCTCTTAGCAGAACACGAAGCACAAGTCTGGTTAGAATGTAGGGATGTTTTACACGCCATTGTTGAAAATGTAAATTAGTATATGGAAAATATATGGAGCTTCCTCAGCTCATTAAAATATATTTTTCAGATGACTGTGAATTCTATTACATGCTGTATATCCAAAGGAAATGAAATCATTACATCAGATAGATATGGACATGCCCACGCTATTTGCAGGACTGTTCATATGAACCAGGTTATGAAGCTATGAACAGTGGTGTACTATTCATGCTCAAAAAGAAGCAAATAATGCTCGCTTTGCAGCGTATATACTAAAATTGGAGCAATGGAGAAGCTTAGCATAGCCATGTGCAAGAATGACATGCAAATTCATGAAGCATGTGTACGTTTTTTTGATCATTTCCTTAAAAGACCCAAAGAATTCCAACCCAAGACTTTTAGCTCCAATAAATTCTGAAGAGCGGCAGGATAGAAAATCAACACACAAAAATGGCTTTTTCATACATCAACAAGGAAGGCACTGAGAAAGAAATCAGGAAAACAGTTCCATTTATAATAGCTTCAAAAAAAAATACACTGCCTAGGAATAAATCTCACCAAGGAGCTGAAAGACCTGTCCAAAAAAATTCCAGAGCAAGAAGAAACACATTTAAGACAGCAGACGATGGAAAGACCTCCCTTGTTCATGGATCTGCAGAAGAATAGTTGTAAACTGACAACACGACTCAAAGACTCAGTGCAACCCCATTAAGATTCCAGTGACATTCTTCACATAGCTAGAAAATACAACCCCCAAACTTGTGTGGAAGCACAACAGACCCAGAAATGGCAAAGCAATCCTGAGCTCATAGTGTCAGATTTGCAATTGTACTACAAACCCACAGGGACAAAAACAGTACATTTCTGACTCACAAATACGCACATAGACCAATGGAATAATACAGAGGAACGAGAAACAAGGCCATGCAGGTACTGATCTGATTGCTGACCCAGGGCCCGACAGCAGAGGTTGGTGTAAAGACTCTCGTGCACAAATGGTGCCGAGATAACTGGATATCCCTTTGTACAAAATAGAAAACAGACCCCTGTCCCTCACCTTGCACAAAAGTCAATTCGGAATGGATCAAAGACCTGAGCAAAAGACCTCAAACTTTGAAACAACTGGAAGAAAATGCGGAGGGAGGGCACCTGAAGGCATTCACACAGGGAAAGACTTCCTGAACAGGACACCAGTAGCACAGGAAATGATAGCAAGAATCCTCAATCGGGGCTACGTGAAATAAAAACGCATCTGCACAGCAAAGGAAGCAATGAGCAGTGTGAAGAGACAGCTCACCGAATGGCAGAAAATCACTGCCAGCTACTCTTCTGACAGAGGCTTGATATCTAGACTATACATAAAGCCCTCAAAACACGCAAAATTATCAAATAGGCAGGTGCATAAAAGGGCAAGTGAATCGAACAGACGTTTCTCCCAAGAAGAAGGACAAATGACCAGTAAGTAGCTGGACAAAGTAGCAACCTCCTTAGCCACCAGCGAAATGGAAGTCAGAACCACCCTGAGACTCCATCTCCCCGCAGTCAGAATGGCTCTCAAGAGTACACACCAATACACGGTGGCAAGGATGCAGGTACAAGAAACTCTTCTATGCTGTTGGTAGGGATGTAAATTAGTGCAGCCACTGTGAAAATCAGTGTGGAAGGACCTCAGAAAGCCAACACTAGAGCTGTGATTTCATCCAGTTACCCCGGTCCTCTGCATATTCCTAGAAGAATTAGAATCAGAGTACTATTGAGACAGCCTCATGCCTATGGCAATTGCAGCGCAATTCACAAAAGCTAAGCCATGGGAATCAGCCAAGTCAGATAAGGAAAGGATAAAGAAAATGAGCTGCAGATCACCACTGAGTATTATTCACCCATGAAGGAGAGTTAAATCTTGAAATTTTAAGAGCAGTGAGTTGAACTGGAGACTAGCATGTTCCACAAAATAAGGCAGACTCCAAAAGCAAAATATTGCCTCTTTTGTATCATTTGTGAAGTCTGAGATATAGAGAGAGAGGTGGGGGTGGGGAAGACGGGAGAGATGACACAGAAATAGATGGGACACGTTAAAGAAGAGGAATGGAATAAAGGGGAGGGAGAGAGAGAGAGAGAGAGCGCACGCGCAATGGATGGAAAAATAATCCAAGTATGTTATATGCATGTAGGAATATTCTAAAACTATTCTGTATAACTAATATGCACTCACAAATAAAAGCAATTCTTTAAAAGAGAAGGAAATCCTGCTCTTACATTATTATGGATCATCCAAGAGGGCATTGTGCTAGGTGCAGGAAGCCAATCACAGAAAGAAAAATTCCACATAATCCCACTTCCATGTGAAATCTAAAACAACGTGAACTCATAGAAAACGAGAAGAGAACAGAGGTTACTAAGAGCTGGAAGAGGGGAGAATTGGTCAACAGTACAAAATTTCATGTGGAAGAAATGAGCTCTAGTGATCTACTGTAGAAGGTGATGCATACAGTTACTAACAGTGATTGTTGGAAATTCCCCAGCGCCTGTTAGCACAGTTCACTTCTCAGCCTGTGCTCATACCTGTGAGGTCAGGAGCTGTGGAGGGGCTGCAGCGGGGCCCTCTCGCCAGCTAAGGAGGTGGCCGGTCCCAGACCCGTGTCCACGTCCTGACCCAATACCCAGAGCCTGAGACAGAGATGCAGGCTCCTTCCCATTCTCCTGGGTTGGTGTCCCATACCCTAATTCCTACAGGCCATTCCGAGGGCCAGGTGCTTACCCGCCCCTATGTGGAATGCAGCACAGGACAGGAACTCTCAATCAGGACCCAGAACATTCCTCAGGCCGCTAGTAACCTGCTCATCCTCCCCAAGCCCCCACCCCCAGAGACAGACTCACTCCCTGGAATGCTGCTGAGCCCCTGCAGGGCAGAAGGGACAGACTCAGCGTCTCTCACACTGGAAGGGGAGCCTGAGGCTCTTGGAGAGGAAGAAGAAAGCTTCAGGATGTGGGATGCCTCTGGGTAGAGATAGCCCTTATCTTCAGGAGGTCACTATCTCTAGCTCCCTGTGCTTGCTGATTGTGCAATCAGCTAGCACAGGGCTGGCCAGAGCCCTTAGCTCTAGGCACACAGACAGTGCAGGAGTGCGTGGGGATCTGGGGAGGTCCCCCCACCCCCGTGCTTTGCATTCCTTGTTGTTACTGACCCAAGTGCTGAGCACAGCTCATCCTCACCAATCTGCTACCCAACTGTCCTGTGGGCTACGCTCAACCTACTCAGGCCTTTCAGATGCAGGCTCCACGATGAAGTTCCTCAAATTATCTGTGCCGCGCAGGCTGCCAGACTCGGTTTGTATCAGGAATATAGGAACAAGTAAGAATCTGATGCAAACACGACAAAGTCCAGGAGCTGCGGGCTAGCCCAGTGCTGGAGCTCCTGCCTTGCATTCACACCAGGCCCTGGGCTCCTTCCCCAGCACCAAAGAAGGTAAAAGCAAACCAAACCCAAACAAACAACCCCCCGCCGGATGCAAAGAGATATGTACTTCCCATCATTTAAAAACTGCTTAACCTTGGAGAATCTCACAGCTGTGTCTCCTGGCACACAGGGGTAGCAGAGATGGGAAGGGATGGGCGCTCACTCCCTGCCGGTTCACTGTAAATGGGAGGAAGCGGGGAGTGCCATGGGGCTGCTTCCTGGAGCCCAAGGCTCCTTGTCAATCAGCCAGCTTGTCTTTGGAGGCCTAAGAGCTGGTGGTTGCTTCCACTCTTGTCTGGACGAGCCGCCCATAACAGCTCCTTCACGACTACCTCATCATAAGAACATTGATTCCCAGTGAAAAATTGGAAAACACCTATTTATCAATAGACTAGGTTATACGTTGTATTGATTAATTGCGTCTGAGGTCATTTAAAAGGATCTAAGTCTATAACAAGAGAAATAAATCTCCAATCATAACAGCCCAAGATACGTCTTTTTTATTATAGTTATGTGTAGAATTTTAAAATTTAGAACAAAACAAAGTTGCTTGTGGAGCCTGCTTTTTAAGTTGAAGTCTGAGATCAAGGCTCAGATTAAACATTTCTTGTCTCAGTGAATTGAGAGGCTGAGACAGGAGGATCCCAACTCCAAGGTCGGCCTGGGCAACTCGGCAACTCAGGAAGGCCTTCCTTATCTCAAGATAAAAAATAAAGGGCTGGGGGTGTAGCTCAGTACACCCTGGGTTCAGTCCCCACTACCACAGACAGAAAATATGTAAACCAAAGAGGGAAAAATATTAACATGCCTCAAATTTGGGTGGTGGTTGAGTCCTTGCAATATTTTCTCAGAACATCTTATATCTGGAAAACTGTGTTAATTTGAAGGCAAGCAGCCTAAGTGCCTAACTTAAATCGCTTAGACAAATTACAGTTAATCACAGGATGAACACTTTGCACCTTTTACAAATTGCCACATTGCGCAATTTAGGGAAAAGACTGCAGATGGACTGGATGTGAAAGGGTAGACCAGAAAACAATGGAATCCAGGGCGTATTTTGTGCTACAAATGTGTAGCTTCCCCTTTCCATCACATGTCTATGAGCATGAAGATTAACGCCGGATTGTCAGCATTGTTTATAGATGAGTATTGCCACAGCAAGTGACTTGTGTTTTCTCCCACATACCGAGTTTACAATCAACACGCAGTTATCTTTATCAGAAACTTAACAATCTAAAGAGTAATTTGCGCAAGTAACACATCCAAAAGCAACTAAGCCATTAACAGCAGTGTTCAATTTCGGACCAAACTGTCTGGAACTGGCTTTACTGCTACTGCATTTGATGCGCTTTGGAGGCCATCATCCGGACAAATGGAGGAAAGTTTGGAATGCGGATCCATACCAGAGGACTGACTACACAGGCTAGTCTTTGTCGCTACTGTGGTATTGGAGGTGCTTTTGCTGCCATCTTGTGGACAAATGCAAGAATGCTTTTGAATGTACAAGTAAAACAAGTGGTTTTTGCATAGAAATGAAGACACTACTTAGGACTCTTAATAGTTAAAGTAAGTACGTTTTCTTTCGGTAAATTTTACAGCACCCTTCAAAGTAAAAAGTACAATAACACATAAGTTCACTTCACCACGGACTCGAGATTCTGAGGTCCCGGCAGAGGAGACATAAAGTTTAGGTGCTGCAGGTCTTTCAGCATGAAGTCAGTTCTCCGCTAGTTGACTGCTTCCCTTGGGCTTGGCTCGGCTACTGTAATCAAGCTTCGTTCCTTTGACAGATGGCTGGAAGTTTGACCAGATTCAGATATCTTGGTTGGTTTATTTGTCCTTCATCCTCTTCTTCCTCATCGCCGTTATTATCATAAAACTGTTTATATACTATTGGTGAAATTATTTAGGGAACAGTGTTTTGCTCAGTGGCTACACAGATTTACAGATTTATTAGTCACTGTCAAATTGTCATGCAGAAAGTGGCATCACCGTATGCTCCCCCAGCAGTGCATTAGCAGTAATTTCACAATCTCTCACACTCAGCAACACAAGGTATCATTGAGGTTTTTCATCTAACTTTTGCCTTTTTGCAAGGTGGAAGATTATACCCTGGTATTCTTTTTTTTTTCTTTTTTTGCATTATTTTTACTGTGTTTGAGAGGTTCTTTTGTTTTCCAGTATAAGGAACTGAGCTTCACTACAAGGCCCTTCGCACTGAGCTATACCTCAGTGCTTTTTTAGGGAGATCAACTATTGCATTTTTTAATTTTTATTTTTATTAGCACATGTTTCCCCTACATAATGGTAACGTTCATCCTGGGGAGTTGGTCCACGGACATAGCACCTCTTTTCTCATCCCCTTCCTCCCTTTCCTCCGTTTCTTGGTCCCCTGACCTTTTGCAAAAGATCCATCTCCCTGTTACCTTATTGTCTCATGTTCTGCTCTTCAGTTTCTTTACTGGGTTTCTCATACAGCACAAATATGAATTAACTGAGAAACTTTCAAAATACTCACACAATTTCCAAAAGAGCAGTGGCAGACTACAAGGTTGTTGCCAAGAATAAGATCGCTGTTACAAAATGTCAGAATTAACTGAAAATAACCCGAAACAAATACTAATAAGTATGGTGTAAACATTTGTGCTAAAGGAAAGACATACCTGAGATTCTTATGCACAAAGAGATATCGATGTACATTTTTAAAAATTTTAAATGAACGTAAAAGTGTAAATCTGACATCTATTCAGTACACTGGAGACTTTCATGATTCTGAACACGTATACGTTGTTTCTTCCTATTTGTTTCCTCGCTTTGCATCGTTGGAGATTGTACTCCGGACTCCTACATGCTAGGCAAGCACCCTACCAGTGAGACACACCCTCGACTCCACTTGTACCTTTTTAATAAAAAGAAAAATTCCATACTTCGACAGCTAAAGGCAGAGTGAATAGGAACGTAAAGGACTATATTTTAAACAACCTACTTATATTTTTAAGTGCACCACGTGCTCAATATTACACATTTATAAGGGCTCCTTTCGGGTACAGCTTAAAACAATCCTGATCTATTTCACACGGAGCAAATATCATCCATGATGCAAAACTTACCCTTCACATTTACACTGCGAACCAAATGTTGGGGATCTCCTGTCAGTTCAAAAGCATGCAGGTGTCAGAGATCATCAGAAGCTTGCAGCCAGTGGGCCTCCCCCTAGAAAAGGAGGCGGTACAGGTTGCATGCGCATGGGGGAATTGGAGGCACTGCCCATGCAAAAGCTGTTAGTGGCCTCCAAACTCTGCCTCCTTGCCGGGAGGCCCAGTATTCCCCACAGCGCACTCACCGAGCCACGGTGCTCTGTGGAAAGGGCTTTCTTGCTACCTGAAGGCAGCAGTGTGGCTCTGTAGGAAGGTGCATCAGCGAGATGGGGCTGGACGCCAGGGGCCAGTCTTGAGAACTCACCGTCAAGAGCACTTCCTTGCCTACGAGGTCTAGGGAACGGATCCCCAGCATGAGGGAGCTTTGATGGAGAGAGAGCATCAGGAAGAAGAATCCCACAATTTTCCAAAATGTGTGCTTGAGTGGGATGGATTTGGTGCTGCCATGACTGAAGCCATTGGGGTGGGGACATGTTTCCCCCAAGAACAAATGGAAAGAGCCCCGTGACTTATATACAAATCTACCCATGGGTCTCTGGATGCTTTTCCACATCTGGAAGATGGAATAACAAATATTCTTCATAGAAGTGGGCAGTGTTGGACAAGGAGACGGAAGTGTCCAGCCGCCATGAGAAGATCCACAAAAAGAGATGAGCCAACTTTAGGGGGAAAAAAGTCTTCTTATATAAAATTTGGAGCAGGGAACAGAACCAACAAATCCCTGGCTCGCATTAAATTTCCATGGCTTGCTTTGTGAGTGCTTGGTATAGGTCAGGTCCTATGGTGAATGCTGTCTGGGAATTAACACACTCAAACCTGCTGACAATTGCACAAGAGACACAGACTCCTAAACTATCTGCAAGGTACGGGTGAAGGCATGGGGCACCAAGAGGGCAAATAATATTCCCCAGGTCAATAGATGATGTAGATACAAATGGCAATGCAGGCTCCAGAGGTCCCCCCCCACACACACACACAGTGCTTTGTGCCTCACTTGATGCTGGATGGGATTTGTTCACATTAAGAGAATGCACAAGGGCTGGGGTGCAGCACAGTACAGGGCACTTGCCTAGAATGCACAAGACCCTGGACTCATATTCACAGGCCCAGCAAAAAACATAAAGCAAGAGCATGTGCAACAGAGCATTCCCATGCCAGTGATGGTAACATCCATTCAGGGCCTTTTCCATGTCCTACAACAGATGAAAATGAGTGGCGGCACATGCTGATATCCCAGCACTCGGGAGGCTGAGACACGGGGATTTTGGGGGGTTTGAGGCCAAGCTGGGCTACAAAGTGAGTTCAAGACCAGCCTGAACTGCACGGTGAAACCTTGTCTCCAAAAACAAAACAAAACAAAACCATAAAACAAAAACACACACAAAAACAACAACCCAGAAAAAGGAAAAGAATCCTGAGAGGTAGAAGCATATGAAAAAGTGAGAAATATAAAACCCTTGCCCCACATCTCCTCTATCAGCTCAGCCTAAGACATTTTGGAGGATGGTGCCTTATCCGAAAAGATGAAAAGTAGAAATGGAACGAGGGTGCAAAGAAGTGAAAATCCATGTGCACTGCTGGGGGGAATGGGAGATGGGTACAGCTGCTGTGGAAGCTGGGCAGCGACTACTCAGAAACCAGAACATGGATTTACTCCTCGGCCCAGAAAGTCTGCCTCGGGGCAGGTGAGCAAAAGAAATCAAGGCAAAGTGCTGAGTAGATGTTTACCCAGCTCTCTTCACAGCATTATGCACAGGAACTAAGAAGGGCCAGCAACCTGCCTGCCCATGGACAGACGGACGGACAGACGGACAGGCGGATGGACAGATGACGGAAAGGGTTCTCCGAAGGCAATGTGAAGGCAGAGAACACACCCATTGCTACAACCTGCATGGACCTCTTTGGACATCATGCTGAGTGAACTGAGCACGTCGCAGATGGGTATATACAGTACATGGCACTTCTAGGAGATCCCTGGGGCAGGAAAATGTCCAGAAAGGAAAAGTAGCACAGTGGTTGCCAAGGCCAAATTTATGCTACCTGTATTTTAACAAAGTAAAAATGTACCTGTAGAAAAGGCAAATCTTGTGGACTAAATTCAAGATCTTGGCACTGAGTGGACGTCCCACTTCCACTTTGATTTTGAGACAGGGTTTTGGCGAATTTGGTTGGCTGGCCAGCTGGGCTGAAGTGGAAATCCTCCTGCCTCAGCCACCCGGTATGCTAGGATTCCGGGCCAGAGCCCCCAACAACACTTTCTAGGGGACATACTTAATATGAGGCAAGGATGCGTTCAGCTTAGGGAAGGAATGACATTTTTTAATTTAGCTGAACCACTGCTTTAGCTTTTGGTCTCAGTAAACCGCCCCTCCACACACACACACACACACACTCGATCGTGTGGTGTGACGGTGAGGATATTACAGAACCAGGAGTTCTCATTCAGAATCAAAGTGATGCTCACATAGCCACAGGTAAAACTGCCAGCCACACAGTCTCGTAGAATGTGTCGAACTGGAGGGTGACCCTTGATGTCCAAATAGACGTGACCCGTGGAGACATCTTTGTGGAACCATCCAGTGCACTTGCACTGGCTCATGGAGAGGAAGAAAAGATTAAACTAAAGGGATGCCAGGATGACTGAAGGGTCCGTTCAACCAGGGCGAAGCAGACTAAATACAGTGGTTTCCCCCAACCACCAGATGAAGGAAATGTGGGGAGGGGAATTCCCAAACTTACAAATAGGCTGAGGACGCTGGAGATAGGTGGGCAGCCTCCAGTGCTGAAGCCTGTACGGTGAACAAGGAGGGCTTGGGGCATAAAATGCAACTCCAGAAGTCACCCACACCACTTTCACTTGGTTTTGGCTATTTGTTTGTCTCCTGGAGGCAGAGTGTCTCACTACGTAGCCCAGCCTGGCCTCAGACTCACAGCACTCCTCAGCCTGCCTCAGCCTTCCCAGTGCTGGGATTACAGGCCTGCGCTCTCAGCCCAACTCATATCAGGATACCACTACTTCTTGCTGTGACCCCATGACAGAGTGTGATGAGGGTCCTGGGTCAGAAGACCTGTAGGTTTGTCCCAATCCACCTCTGACTAGTGGTAAGTCACTCTGAACCACTGGATTTTTGTTCTCTGCCTGAAAGACAGGAGATTCCTGCCCACCCCCCCCCACCCCCCACCACTGGAACAATGGGCTCCCTTGCTCTCAGAGAGCCTAATCAGAGGCATTTCCTGGGGCTGCCCTGGAATCCCTCAGCAGCAGAGAGGGAAAAGCCCTTCAGAAGCCATGGAACCCTCACCTCAAGGGGATGGCATGACGCAAGCCAAATGTGCTGAGCTCTCCTCCATGTCTGAGCTGGCACTGAGAAAGTTGGGCCACAGGAGGTGTCCTCCCACTGGCCTGTGCCATGGATGGCTGTCACCGGGGACTGCTTCCTTCCCGCTCACAGCAAGAAACACGCTGGCACTTTCCAATCTGGGCCCCCAGCCCAAATTCCATGTGGTAGTGCTCAGGCTCCTGAGAGCTTCGAAAGATCCCTGAGGGAGACAGACAGGGAATAAAAAGAATGCCAGTGTCCCCTTCAGGAGCCTCCACCGCGCAGTGTACCAACAGAAAATTCACAGCACGCACTGTCTGTGCTTCTCCCTGTAATAGAGATGGGGTACGAACATTAAGGAATCTTTCCAAAGCTCCCGCAGAGCTCTGGGGAGTCCTTTCCACGTCTCCCTTTGCCTCCACTCCCCTGCCATGCGGAGCCCTTGCCCTTCACAGGGAATGTCTTCGGGATGCATCATCTTGGTCTCTTGGTTGAGACTGAGGGCAAAAGGGTCCAGACCACTTCCAACATCTCAAGCCATTTCAGTCAGTGTCCCCTGCGACCAACAGGTTGGCAGACTGTTGGTGCAAGAGCTGCCCTGCTGTGAGCCCAGCCTAACTCTGAGCAATGGGAGCTGCTCAGAGGAGCTCTCCCCAGAGGCCTGTCTCCAAAGTGTTGTTTTCCACGGAACATGGATGTGATTCTCATTCACTTAAGTCTCACCTATCCATTCTCCCAGCCCCTCCATGAGAGCTGACTTGATTTCAACCTGTCAAAGAACAATTTCAGTGAGGAAGGGGGGTAATTACCTAGGAACCATTTTAGAATTCGTTCTCGTGGCTGCGTGGAGAGCACATAGCAGTGGGTCTGAGATGAGCACTGGAGACCTGAATGAGTCTCAAGGGCACCAGGCAACTCCTTTCAAAGACACAGGAAGGAAGCCAGGAACTCCTTAAGGAAGTGCAAAAGGATGTGATCCCATTCTGTTAACCAGCGCCGGAAGGCTGGGGATGTCATGCACATTGTAGACATCCAGGAAAGGGCCTTTGCTCCACAAGGCTATTGACATTTTCTAAAGTTCTATTACACTGGGGAATTTGTTGCCCACAAATCAGATTCCAGAACTCTAAGGAAAAGGGTGTGTGTGACAATTGAACTCGCACATGGGCAGTATCTGCGGAGCACACGTTTAAGCAGCTCCTAGAGGATGCTGCTTAAACAGAGAGAAATGTATACAAACGCTCTGCCCTCAAGGCCTTAAATGAATCTTCTTTGAGGAGAAGCAAACACTGCATGCTTGCCTTTTGATTTCTCTAATGCTAACTGCACATGTGGCTTCAGCGTGTGCAGCTCAGACATGAGAGTGAGTCCCTGGAACTCTGAACCTGTGACATATCTTTTCAGAGATTTATTTGCAAATGGGGCCTCTTCAATCCCAGGAGACCTGTGTGCAATCACCCTCCACAGTAGAGGTGTATGTCTTGTGCATGGCACGTTGCCACTTGCCCATCTTGCCTCCAGTCCAAGTTGGCTAAACGTTTTGCTTACATGTTTGGGGTAAATGTTTTCCTGGCCCCTCTCACAAGAAAGAGGTTAGTGTTTGGGAAGGGAGTCATTGGTAAGGGAATGAGCTGCAGTTCTCTCTCGCCTGAGTTGATCCAAAGCCTGATTTAAGAGTATAATCAAGTTAAGGAAGGTGTTTGAGGGTTTACAGGTTACCTTGGGGTTCAGCTGGATCACCCACGATGTTGGGGGGGGCACGCCACAGTCCCTGAAAGGCACCGCATGGGGTGAGGTCCTCAGCGCAGCCACCTAAATTAGTATAAACAAGCCCTATGCTCCCAGTGCAAGTTATCAAAAACAAAAGTGCCTTAAGTGCTGTGTTAACATTCCTGAAAAGCAGGCTTGGGGTGTAACTCAGTAGCAGAGAACTTGCCTGGCGTGTGGAAAAGACCTCTATCGAGGGCAGAAGAGTAACAGAAACGCCACCGCCCGCTAAAGGACCCTCCGCTGCTGTGCAGCGTACCAGCAGAAAATACGCAGGACATGTACACGAAGACCCTGGAAACCACAGCAGATGCATGGTTCCAAAGCTGAAACTGCACCCAGTAGCCTCAGGGTATACGTATACGTATACGTATACGTATACGTATATGTATATGTATATGTATTCAGAAGTTTTATTTTTAAAAGTTTACCTTATCTCTCTAATGAAATATAGCAAATAAGTAATTGTCTTAATACTGCTAGGCTGAAAGAGATGCAGCATACTATGGCAGCTAAGTAAACATCCTATAAAGTAGATTGTGTTTAAGATCCTAATGTAATATTTCTTCTAAATATTTTATATCCTAATTCTATCCACTGGAAAAACCCTGCTGGCACACTCCAGTAGAAGAAGCGAGGTCAGTGCCCATACTGTGGTTTCCAAATTGCACCTCCTCACCTAGGGCTCACAGGAGGAGCCGCATGGCTGCCCAAGCCCCTCGCGCAGACAGGTGCAAGATAAGATGCACGTGGGAAATCATGCTGAGGGACAAACAAGAAAGCCTCAAAGCATAATGGGGTCCTCTGAGAGCCACCCGTGTCTTCGGTGCCGAAAAAACTGTTCTACAGTTAGACAGTTGTGACTGTCATGTAAAGACGGGGATACGTTCAAACCTCTGATGTAAGGAGCAGATTTTATATTATGTCGATTATATTTCACCACACGTGCTATGACGAGAATACTGGAGTGAGCATTTTTAATAACAACAGCAAGAGCAGAAAGAGGACTGGGGACCCCTGTGACATCCCTGCCATCTGCCCAGGATGGGCGTCCTGCCTGGGAGACCTCTCCAGGACCCGCCTTACTGCAGGGGAACCCCCCGCTGTGCTGGGGAGACCGGCAGTGCTTCCACAGGAAAGGAGCCCTTCCCCACTCTCGGGAACATGGTTCCTCTGGTGTTTCTTGGAGTGAGGGAGAGCCTCGCGGGTATCCATGCCGTGTTATCAAAATTGCTCTTTTTAAAATTAAATTGGCATCGGGGGCACCGGCGCTCAAAGCTCAAAGCTGACAACAAAATGGTGTTTGGTATGACGTGTGTGCGCTCATTAGCACGGCAGGTAGGCTGATAGCTGCTAGAGCCCATGTGTTTCCGAACGAACCTGGCGCTCGGCCTCTCCTCCCTCCGCGGCGTGGGCGGCGCGAGCCACAGCGAGGGGCGAGCCAGGGAGCAGGCGCAAGAAGAGCGCTGCCTGCAGCCTGCAGCCTGCAGCCTCTGGCCAGCCGGCCGGCCACCCAGTGCGCGTGCGCAGCTTCTGCAGCCAGCCGGGACCAGACCTGCGGACAGGCGAGCGAGCGAGCGAGCGAGCCGTGCGCGGCGCTAGGCGAGATCGAGCCCGAGCCGCGAGCCGCGAGCCGCGAGCCGCGAGCCACGAGCCACGAGCGACATGGGGGACCGGGAACAGCTGCTGCAGCGGGCGCGGCTGGCCGAGCAGGCGGAGCGCTACGACGACATGGCCTCCGCCATGAAGGCGGTGACAGAGCTGAATGAACCCCTTTCCAATGAAGATCGGTATCTCCTCTCTGTGGCCTACAAGCATGTGGTGGTGGCTAGGAGATCTTCCTGGAGGGTCATCAGCAGCATTGAGCAGAAAACCATGGCTGATGGGAATGAAAAGAAATTGGAGAACGTGAAAGCTTACCGGGAGAAGATTGAGAAGGAGCTGGAGACAGTCTGCAATGATGTCCTGGCTCTGCTGGACAAGTTCCTCATCAAGAGCTGCGGTGATTTCCAGTATGAGAGCAAGGTGTTTTACCTGAAGATGAAAGGTGATTACTACCGCTACTTGGCAGGGGTAGCTTCTGGAGAGAAGAGAAACAGCGTGATTGAAGCCTCAGAGGCAGCCTACAGGGAAGCTTTTGAGATCAGCAAAGAGCACATGCAGCCCACGCACCCGACCCGGCTGTGCCTGGCCCTCAACTTCTCCGTGTTCTACTACGAGGTCCACAGGGCACCTGAGCAGGCCTGCCTGTTAGCCAAACGGGCCTTTGACGACGCCATAGCGGAGCTGGACACACTGAAGGAGGATTCCTATAAGGACTCCACGCTCATCCTGCAGTTGCTGCGAGACAACCTCACCGTCTGGACGAGGGACCAGCAGGATGAAGAAGCACAAGAAGACAACTGAAGAGCCTTCGGGTCCCTGCTCTTCCTTCACCCACCGTCCCCGTCATCACCGGTTCTTCCTTGCCACGGCCACTAAATGTCTAAACCTGCCTGTCTGGGCAGCACCACTACTCAGATCTGCTCTCCCGTCCCTGGGGAAGCAGCTTCAGATAAACTTTCACGGGTATTGCTGGACTGATGGTCCCTCTGAGCCCGCGGGAACTCCCCTTTGGGACTGTGCAGAAAAGTGTATTGTGAATGAGGCATTTTGCTGTGCCTGTTGATATGTGGCAAATCCAGGTGAATGTAACTGGGGAGTTTGGAAAGGAGAATTAGCCAACACGGGCTAGGGGTGATAGTGGAAGATATCTGAAACAAGCTGATAGTGTTTTTGTTAAGCAGTACATCTCGTGCATGCAAAAATGAGCTCAACCCTCCCACCTGTGTCTTCAGCTAGTGGAACACTTAGGGGAAGCCGGTACAGGGAGACAACTTGCTCCTTTCCATCAGCGTTATAATAAATTGTTTAAGGTGAGGTTTCAGTAGCACCTTGTTTTGCCTCTCTGAATTAGGATGTGCACAAACCTTCTTCACAATGTAATGCATCTAAAGTTTTGATATGTGTAGTTTTTTGGTGTGGGTTGCGATTGCTTAAGAATCATGGGATTTATTCTTTGCTCTGTGACTCTTTGGCTATTGTCCTTGCATATCCTGACAGTGCCATCCATGTGTGTCAGCCTCTGTCAGTCAAGATGGGTGATTGTGAAGTGTCAGACTTCTAAAATAAATGTTTTGGAATCCAAAGGGTAAATAAATGCTGCTGTGGGGATGTTAAAAAGTACAACAAGAAACTGGCAATTGCATAGCATGTGACAGGCCCTGGGCTCAATCCCCAGCCCTAGCAGATAAATAAATAAATACATAATTACATACATCAATAAATAATTAAATACCTGACCGCTATGTGACGGGGGAGGTTCAAAACTGTACTGTACGTGAAAAAAGTTCATTCACTGCTGGAAATTGTCATTTAGTTTGAAAGTCCATGGGCATATTCCAAGATGCTGTGAATCTGTGTTTGCTTCTGTGCAATGGCTGTTTTCTGGGGAAATTTCCATATGTTACTCCTCCTATGAGATATAGTCACACGTAGAGTAAATAAATGTGGTATTCTTTCAGCACCTTTCCCCTCCACGTTTGATTAAGGTAGTTGCTGGTTTTACTGTCCTTCTGTTAACCATTTTGCTCTTTGCTAACATCATTTTACTAAAGTGACTTTTACTGATAAACTTACTTATCGTTCAAGGTATGTAGTAATGTTAAAACCTGTCTTGAATAAAGGGATTTCCTGTTCGTTGCTTGGTTTGTTTGTATTTGTTTTTAAGTGTCAAAAAATCCCAGTGGGGACACGTCAAAGACACTCATGTCCCCCTGGCCCCACCATCAAAGATAGGAGAGTTTGAACATTGCTGTGGCTTAGATCTAAGTATATGACCCATACGTCTTTATTTTGGAGGTGGTGATTGTCAGAACGGGCAGGCTACTGGGAATGCGATGTGGAGGGGAGTATTCTGGTCCCTGTCTCCGCCCTTCTCTCCCTGGTTCCTGGCCACCATGCAGTGTGAGCAGCTCTCCCCTGAGATGCCAGTTGGCCATGCTGTTTCTCACTTGGAGCTTGCAGGCTACGGCCGGAGCCCAGTGAACCTGTGAGCCAAAATAAGCCTGTCCTCCTTTAAGTGTCAGGCGTTGGGTACGTTTTGCCAGGGCTGGGAAGGTGCCTAGTAGAACCATGAAAAGGATGAATGCGCCAGGCATGGTGGCCCGTGCCTATCGTCCCAGGTACTTGGGAGGAAATTTGCAACTTCCACGTCAGCTTGGGCAACATGCTGAGACCCCATGTCCAAAACAGAAAAGGAAAAGAGGTGGGGATGCAGGGGACTGGTAGATCACTTGTCCAGCACTCACCGTGCCCTGTGTGCAAGCCCCAGTTCTGCAAAAATGGGAAAAGATTGAGGGATGAAGAGATGTAACACTAAGAGGGCACAGTGTTGGTAATTATTGAGATTGGCAGTGGGTGTGAAATTTCCTTTTACAAACTTGTCTCGTCTGTATGTTTTCCTTTCTGCGTGTGTGTGTGTGTGCGCATTGCCTGTGGGTGCATGCGTGTGTGAGTGTGTGTGCATGTGTGCGTGCATGCATGCATGCCTGCGTGCGTGCGTGCGTGTGTGTGTGTGTGTGTGTGTGTGTGTGTACAGTGATTCAACTCAAGCCTTTCACAGCTTGAGGTAGACGCTTGCTAAGTTGCTGAGTTTGGCCTCAGACCTGTGATCCTCCTGTCTCAGCCTCCCAGAGTGCAGGGGTTAGAGGCAGTTGTCATCACATCTGCCTAAATCTACTTTTGCACACTTTGGAAAAATGCGTAGGGGAGACACGTCCTTAACGTGACATTGGAAATAAGGTCCACTTTCATTTTTGTAGGCATTTCAGAGGGAGGCGCTGTGATTAATCTGCTCACACACTCTCATTCAATACACTAGGTCTTGTGGCTTCTACGTAGATGTGCCTCCCCCCAAAGCCCCATGCGCTCATAGATGTGGCTTTTTGGAAGTGGCTGGAACTAGGCTATGTGAATATGGGCTAAGGGTGTAAGAGTGGATTAGTGCAGTGTTTTCTTTATCATTTCTGATTACATAGCATCATTTGAATCCTAAGAAAACACTTGGTAAATCCACAGTGGTGTACAAACAGGTGAGGATGAAATGTTTCAGTGCCCCTTTCTAATCAGTCATGGTTCTCTAGTTCCCACAGGGCATTCCTGCTCACCCTCCACTCAAGAGCAAGGTTGTTGAAGGCTCAGCCCTTCCCCCTAATCTTCTGCAAGGACGGCCTTCCTTGAGCTAATGTGGGGATGAGAGTGTTGGCCTCCAATAAACTATGCATGATTTGAGAGATGCAGGAAATGAGCATAAGAGAGGAAGGTTCTAGCTGTATATACTTTTGCTCATAATAAAATTTTAGGATCTATGAAAAACTCTAATAAGTTTTATTAGAGCCCGGTATATAGCTCAGTGGCAGAAGCGCCTGCCTGGCAAGCGCAGGATCCTGAGTTCAATGTCCAGTACCAAAAAAAAGTTTTATTTTAAGACTTTCCTAAGATTCTGAGTTTCCTGGTACCTTATTCAAACATATGTATAACTTTAAAGATTTTGCATGTGTTCAATATGAATACATTAATATATATTAATTTGTGAGTAATTATTCCTTCAGTGTTATATAGAAATGCATGGATATGAAAGTATAAATGAGTATCTTATTCACTTCACACTCTCATAACGCAAGCAAACTTCCTTTTTGGGGGTGGTGCTGGTGATGGAACCCATGGCCTTGAACATGCTGGGCAAGGGCTGTGCTGCTGAACAGGCTTTGGAAGGGGAAATTTTGTACGCAAAATGCTTAGACTGAGTATACTTTAAGAAAGCATAATTTAAAACTTACTTATTCAAAGGTTTATTGAATGCTTTCGGTTTGAAGTCTGTCTGCTTCCCAGACAAGGAAAGATTATTTTATGGGGGTTACAGACATCAGGCTCCATTTTGGAGTTTGGTGCAAGGGTGTCCTGTAATAGCTAGAATCTCATTTTCCAGGAACACAACATCAGTGGTTTGGACTCTGAAGGTAAACAGATTTCCAAATTCCAATGTCCAATGCCCTGATAGGTCTTATAGCACAATCTGTTATTGCTGCTGAAGTACTAGAATAACATCCAGTGGCTGAACAGGAGCCAATGCCTTGCAATGGCAGGGACCTTGGAGGACTCTTATTGCAGAAGAAAGACCTGACAAAAACAGGAAAGGACTCCAGGAAGGGAGCGGCAGTCTGTTCTGTAAGCATTCATGGAGTGAAGTTCAAATGTATTTGCTGAAGAAAATGAGAAACCCAGGGATGGCAGCAAATGATCTAAGCAGGTGGTGGCTGCTTCATCATTCTGTGGTTCTAAATAGGCTGAAGTGAAAAGCAGAAGCAATTTTCACAAATTGTGTGGAAGAATTTTTACCTGTGCGATGTGGTTTTAACTCTCAGAAAAGGAAAGTCCAGTGGATATTCTCGTGGCTCTGTTAAATGATGGTTTTTCCAAAAGGAGTTATTTCTTGACAAAATCTACTAGAGGTCAGCTTGGTAAATGCTACGCAGAGTGAATCTCACTCCAAGACCACTTGCACCTGTGGCCTCTACCTCAGGGCTCCTGCAGCCATCTCTGTGCACCCAGCTATGTCATCAGCACTGCACTTCTGATCTTTGTATGGACAACTTTCCCCCATTTACCTTCAACACCCAGTGGGGCCATCATTATTAGCTGGCATGTAATAGCCATGCAACAAGTGCAATCTGTGAAATCAACAAAGGTTCATTAAAAAGTAGGAAATTCATTGTTATGGTTTGTGTCTAGATGTCTTCCCAAAACATCATGAAGTCACAAATGGGACTTTTTAGAGGTGGCTGTATCTAGAAAGTGTGATGCTGTGATTAAATGTGTCATGCTGTGAACAAGGGTGTGTGACTGCTAAATTAGTGCACTGATTGGTTTAGCATAGTTCTAGGAGTGGCTAATAGGAAGACCCACCCTGGGGGAAAGTGCAGCTTGCTCTAAGGGCATGTAGCTTGGACAGAATATAAGGGAAACAAAGAAGGCAGCTGCCATCACTTACTGCTTCCTAGACAATTCGCTGCATTGCTGCCTCTCCCTCCACCATGAACTGTTTCTCCTTTGCAATGCCCCTTCACTGTGCCACTCTGCCTTGGTGCCAACAAACTATGTACTGAAACCTCTACAAACTCTGAGCTACAAGAAACCTTTCCTTCTTTAACTTTGGGTGTCAGGTATTTTGCCTCAGCAACAAGAAAAGTAACTAAGCCAACCATGCTTCATCTAAAGACTGTTTTGAGCAAAGAGAATGTCAGTGCCCTCAGATCTGTTCTTAACCAAGAGTTACAGTATACTCACTATACAGGTAGCTGGTTTCAAGGAAATCACATCTGTGTTAATCTGACCAGTTCTCTGTGGTACATGGCAAGGACACTTGTATGAGGAGTACCTGAACATGAAGCCCATAAATAAAATTTCTTCACAGAAACCACAGGTTCTATTTATGAGACATTTCTTCATGGTGAAAGATTGGAATACATAGAAAAGTATTCTCTTATTTTTTTTTCAAAACTGAATCACAATACTCAAAACCTGCCACTTAGAAGAAGAGAGTTTTTTTTTTGGATCATGGTTTCAGTCCATGGTCAGCAGGCTCCAAGCAGAAACACCATGAAGCAAAAGAATGGTGGAAGGAAGTTGCCCATGTCATCGTGGCTGGGAAGCAGAGAGAGGACAAAGGAGACATGGGGGGAGATATTCCCTTCGACAGTGGCCCTCATCTTCTGTCAGGCCCCATTTCCCAATAGCACTCTCAGCTGCCAAACTTAGCAGTAGATGATTGAACCGATGAGGAGATGTACAGAAAACCCAACTCAGTGCCCCCAGGATCCAATTCTCTTCCACAAGTCTCTGAGTGGGAGTACATGAGGCCTTGGGGGGCATTCTCCATATACCTCATAATCAGCATGAAGTACAACGCTTTACCAGAATGGCATTTGCCCACTGAGTCATAGACCTCTGAATCTTCCACCAGCCTTGAATCCCGTTAGTCCCTCCTACTGCTGTACACACCCAATAAATAGTGGCTGGCTTGAAGTGTCTTTGTCTCTGCCCACCCTGAGGCACTGACCTCCCAGCCCCCCTTTATGCATTCCTAATATATATATGGACTTCATGTTGAAGAATGTGGTATAGCATGAAGTTAGAAACTTTATATAAGCACCCATCTGGATTTGCATATTAAGACCTCCAGATTTTCCTTCTTCCTATTGTCCACTACAACCCTGGAAGGATTGTGGTCCAGGTACTTTAACCCTATTCCTGGGATTTCTCCACTGTAATTGATTGCAAAGAGTAGGAGATTGAATAGGAAGAGAAAGAGAAGTAATGGGGGGGTGAGAATGACCAATTATGTTATATGCATGTATGAAAACCCCCAAATGAAACCCAGAATTCCATAGAACAAGTAGGCACTAATTTAAATCATCATCGCATGAGTATATCAGTGCAAAGTAGAGTGAAGAAGGCAGTCACTCAAAAATGCCTGCTGGGTTGTTCCCATTTTGAACAACAGGCAAAATTATTTTAAAATTTTAGGGAGGCATGCTGAGGTAAGACAACAGTAAAGACAGGAAGGAGTGCTGACTACTGGGTGTTCGCCCTGTGACAGCTTATTGAGTAGTACACTTAGATTTTGTGGGGTTCTTTACATGTAGCTGATGCTTCATACGCCCTGAAAGTCATCAAAATCTCCTATACCCAGTTAAAAATTTCTCTCTATCACTTAGCATATACAGTTCCAGTGTAATTCTCATCCATGAATGTATTATGCAGACTCTTTTATAACATACTCTTGGAACTCAGTATATTGTGATCATCTTTTGGGTCACATGGCTAATTGAAACTATAGCATCTGTATTAAAAATACAGTGACTGAAAATACCAAATGTTGGTGATGTGAAGAAACTGGCTTTCTAATACACTGTTGGCGGGAACATAAATTGGTGCCACCACCTGAGAAAATAGTTTTGTAGTTCCCAGAAAGTTAAATATACACTTACCATATGACTCGCTGATTGTGTTCCCAGGTACCTAGCAGAAAGAATGAGAGTGCGTGTCCACACAGAGTTTTACATGTGCATATTCATAGAGCAGTATTCATAGTAGGCAAAGCATGGAAGCCATACAAATGCATAAAATGAAGAAGCAACTAGGTACACAGTGGCACATCCATATCCACCTAATGGAAGAGGATACACTTCTCACACATGCTACAACATGGGTGAAACTTAAATACACTCTGCTAAGTGCAAAGAGCCGAGATCCATATATTCCACTTTGTGTGATTCCACTTCTCTTTCTAATATCAACATGTAGCTACATTGTATAGATGAAGCATATTGTTTAACCAATTGTCAGATTTGGAGTGGTTTTTTCCACTTTAAGTAGTACCAGCAGTGCTGTGATGACCATTTTGTAGCTAATATTTGGGGCCAAGCATAATTATGTCTCTACACGAACAGTCAGACTTGGACAGATGGAAGGTTCACACAGTTGAAATCATTGTGTAAAAATTGCCCACAGCCCTTCCCAAACGTTGCAGATGCCACACACTGGAGCCGATTCAGATGTCAAAGCCTCTTCTTTGGAATGCAGCACTGCCCTGCTGGTACTTCTCCCCCTGCAGGTGTCTCAGGCCCAAGAATCCTGCTCTCTGGATGCTCTGTGCCTGTCTGTAGTTGTCCTGTGTGCGCAGCCACCATGACCTTCCTCGTCCATATTGCTGATTGCCAGGTCCCAGGCGAATCTGTTGCCACCATCACATGGACCCTCTGCAGTGCTTCCATGGGCCTCTGGAATAGCAAGTGTGGCACATGGATGACCTATGGCTCTCCTACACTGGCACCATCTGTATGAGAGTATGAAGAGTCCGTATTTACCACCATCACAAATGCAGCAAACTCAGAATGTGTCACCACACACCTACAGTGATACATTCCTCACTCCCACTATAAGCATAGCTCAGCACTTCCTGCGGGTCACCAGCATTCTAGGGCTCTTTGCCAAACTCTTCACTATTTTAGCATTCAGGAACACACAAGTGGGAATCCTACAGAAGGATGTCACCTACATCCCATTCATCTTTGCATGGGTATGATCATTGCTGCTAGTGGATGCATCTCCATTGCTGGTCTCTGGAATCCCTACTCTGTCACAAATATAGAGTGGATTCACTTCCCACCATCTTTCCATGTCCCCAATATTTAGGAAAATGGGAGTGTCACGCTCATGGCGATGCCAGCTGCCTTCCTAATGTAGTCAGTTGGGGCAGATGTCCTTATACTTCTCCTGGGTATCCAAGACATCTAGAGGTTTGCAAAAGAAATTCATAGGTTTCACTGGATTTCTTTCTGAAGTCCACATTTCCAGGAGTTTCTGGGAAATGCTATAGCAGTGCTCTACCAAATATGTCAAAGGACTTAAAACTGCAGCAAGAGTACTTGGGACAGAACTTGAACACACTTGGCCACACCTCTTTCATTCTGTTCTGTACCTCCATTACATTCTTTGATGTCCCGGTTGAGTTAAGAGTTTTCATTTTTTTAAAAAAATCTTGCCAATCTGCCATATGTCTGACTGTCTATGTATTTTGAGTATTCTTGAACAAGATAACTGTATGTACACCTAGTATCTCAGTTACTTCCTCAATGCGGAGGAATAATACCCAACACCCACAAGTTAAAGGAAGAAAGGATTATTTTAGCCCACAGTTTGCAGAGGTTTCATTCTATAGTCAGCTAACTCCAAGGCAGGGCAGTATGACACAGGGACATGTCAGAAGAAAAACACTCCATGATGTGCAGGCAGGAAGCAGCCAGCTAGACTTCCATCCTTCCCTTTGTGTTCCATATAAGTTACAAGCACACTGGCTATTGCCACCCACACCCAGGGTTGGGTTTCCCATTACCTACACAGAGAACAATGCTAAAGCAACCAATGCACTAATCCACTCTTACACCCTTAGCCCATATTCACATAGCCTAGTTCCAGCCACTTCCAAAAAGCCACATCTATGAGCGCATGGGGCTTTGGGGGGAGGCACATCTACGTAGAAGCCACAAGACCTAGTGTATTGAATGAGAGTGTGTGAGCAGATTAATCACAGCGCCTCCCTCTGAAATGCCTACAAAAATGAAAGTGGACCTTATTTCCAATGTCACGTTAAGGACGTGTCTCCCCTACGCATTTTTCCAAAGTGTGCAAAAGTAGATTTAGGCAGATGTGATGACAACTGCCTCTAACCCCTGCACTCTGGGAGGCTGAGACAGGAGGATCACAGGTCTGAGGCCAAACTCAGCAACTTAGCAAGCGTCTACCTCAAGCTGTGAAAGGCTTGAGTTGAATCACTGTACACACACACACACACACACACACACACACGCACGCACGCACGCAGGCATGCATGCACGCACACATGCACACACACTCACACACGCATGCACCCACAGGCAATGCGCACACACACACACACGCAGAAAGGAAAACATACAGACGAGACAAGTTTGTAAAAGGAAATTTCACACCCACTGCCAATCTCAATAATTACCAACACTGTGCCCTCTTAGTGTTACATCTCTTCATCCCTCAATCTTTTCCCATTTTTGCAGAACTGGGGCTTGCACACAGGGCACGGTGAGTGCTGGACAAGTGATCTACCAGTCCCCTGCATCCCCACCTCTTTTCCTTTTCTGTTTTGGACATGGGGTCTCAGCATGTTGCCCAAGCTGACGTGGAAGTTGCAAATTTCCTCCCAAGTACCTGGGACGATAGGCACGGGCCACCATGCCTGGCGCATTCATCCTTTTCATGGTTCTACTAGGCACCTTCCCAGCCCTGGCAAAACGTACCCAACGCCTGACACTTAAAGGAGGACAGGCTTATTTTGGCTCACAGGTTCACTGGGCTCCGGCCGTAGCCTGCAAGCTCCAAGTGAGAAACAGCATGGCCAACTGGCATCTCAGGGGAGAGCTGCTCACACTGCATGGTGGCCAGGAACCAGGGAGAGAAGGGCGGAGACAGGGACCAGAATACTCCCCTCCACATCGCATTCCCAGTAGCCTGCCCGTTCTGACAATCACCACCTCCAAAATAAAGACGTATGGGTCATATACTTAGATCTAAGCCACAGCAATGTTCAAACTCTCCTATCTTTGATGGTGGGGCCAGGGGGACATGAGTGTCTTTGACGTGTCCCCACTGGGATTTTTTGACACTTAAAAACAAATACAAACAAACCAAGCAACGAACAGGAAATCCCTTTATTCAAGACAGGTTTTAACATTACTACATACCTTGAACGATAAGTAAGTTTATCAGTAAAAGTCACTTTAGTAAAATGATGTTAGCAAAGAGCAAAATGGTTAACAGAAGGACAGTAAAACCAGCAACTACCTTAATCAAACGTGGAGGGGAAAGGTGCTGAAAGAATACCACATTTATTTACTCTACGTGTGACTATATCTCATAGGAGGAGTAACATATGGAAATTTCCCCAGAAAACAGCCATTGCACAGAAGCAAACACAGATTCACAGCATCTTGGAATATGCCCATGGACTTTCAAACTAAATGACAATTTCCAGCAGTGAATGAACTTTTTTCACGTACAGTACAGTTTTGAACCTCCCCCGTCACATAGCGGTCAGGTATTTAATTATTTATTGATGTATGTAATTATGTATTTATTTATTTATCTGCTAGGGCTGGGGATTGAGCCCAGGGCCTGTCACATGCTATGCAATTGCCAGTTTCTTGTTGTACTTTTTAACATCCCCACAGCAGCATTTATTTACCCTTTGGATTCCAAAACATTTATTTTAGAAGTCTGACACTTCACAATCACCCATCTTGACTGACAGAGGCTGACACACATGGATGGCACTGTCAGGATATGCAAGGACAATAGCCAAAGAGTCACAGAGCAAAGAATAAATCCCATGATTCTTAAGCAATCGCAACCCACACCAAAAAACTACACATATCAAAACTTTAGATGCATTACATTGTGAAGAAGGTTTGTGCACATCCTAATTCAGAGAGGCAAAACAAGGTGCTACTGAAACCTCACCTTAAACAATTTATTATAACGCTGATGGAAAGGAGCAAGTTGTCTCCCTGTACCGGCTTCCCCTAAGTGTTCCACTAGCTGAAGACACAGGTGGGAGGGTTGAGCTCATTTTTGCATGCACGAGATGTACTGCTTAACAAAAACACTATCAGCTTGTTTCAGATATCTTCCACTATCACCCCTAGCCCGTGTTGGCTAATTCTCCTTTCCAAACTCCCCAGTTACATTCACCTGGATTTGCCACATATCAACAGGCACAGCAAAATGCCTCATTCACAATACACTTTTCTGCACAGTCCCAAAGGGGAGTTCCCGCGGGCTCAGAGGGACCATCAGTCCAGCAATACCCGTGAAAGTTTATCTGAAGCTGCTTCCCCAGGGACGGGAGAGCAGATCTGAGTAGTGGTGCTGCCCAGACAGGCAGGTTTAGACATTTAGTGGCCGTGGCAAGGAAGAACCGGTGATGACGGGGACGGTGGGTGAAGGAAGAGCAGGGACCCGAAGGCTCTTCAGTTGTCTTCTTGTGCTTCTTCATCCTGCTGGTCCCTCGTCCAGACGGTGAGGTTGTCTCGCAGCAACTGCA
This sequence comes from Dinomys branickii, assembly GCA_004027595.1. Classification (NCBI taxonomy): domain Eukaryota; kingdom Metazoa; phylum Chordata; class Mammalia; order Rodentia; family Dinomyidae; genus Dinomys; species Dinomys branickii. The sequence goes on along the minus strand of PVLD010017407.1, from coordinate 15,292 downwards.
GGATGAGCGTGGAGTCCTTATAGGAATCCTCCTTCAGTGTGTCCAGCTCCGCTATGGCGTCGTCAAAGGCCCGTTTGGCTAACAGGCAGGCCTGCTCAGGTGCCCTGTGGACCTCGTAGTAGAACACGGAGAAGTTGAGGGCCAGGCACAGCCGGGTCGGGTGCGTGGGCTGCATGTGCTCTTTGCTGATCTCAAAAGCTTCCCTGTAGGCTGCCTCTGAGGCTTCAATCACGCTGTTTCTCTTCTCTCCAGAAGCTACCCCTGCCAAGTAGCGGTAGTAATCACCTTTCATCTTCAGGTAAAACACCTTGCTCTCATACTGGAAATCACCGCAGCTCTTGATGAGGAACTTGTCCAGCAGAGCCAGGACATCATTGCAGACTGTCTCCAGCTCCTTCTCAATCTTCTCCCGGTAAGCTTTCACGTTCTCCAATTTCTTTTCATTCCCATCAGCCATGGTTTTCTGCTCAATGCTGCTGATGACCCTCCAGGAAGATCTCCTAGCCACCACCACATGCTTGTAGGCCACAGAGAGGAGATACCGATCTTCATTGGAAAGGGGTTCATTCAGCTCTGTCACCGCCTTCATGGCGGAGGCCATGTCGTCGTAGCGCTCCGCCTGCTCGGCCAGCCGCGCCCGCTGCAGCAGCTGTTCCCGGTCCCCCATGTCGCTCGTGGCTCGTGGCTCGCGGCTCGCGGCTCGCGGCTCGCGGCTCGGGCTCGATCTCGCCTAGCGCCGCGCACGGCTCGCTCGCTCGCTCGCTCGCCTGTCCGCAGGTCTGGTCCCGGCTGGCTGCAGAAGCTGCGCACGCGCACTGGGTGGCCGGCCGGCTGGCCAGAGGCTGCAGGCTGCAGGCTGCAGGCAGCGCTCTTCTTGCGCCTGCTCCCTGGCTCGCCCCTCGCTGTGGCTCGCGCCGCCCACGCCGCGGAGGGAGGAGAGGCCGAGCGCCAGGTTCGTTCGGAAACACATGGGCTCTAGCAGCTATCAGCCTACCTGCCGTGCTAATGAGCGCACACACGTCATACCAAACACCATTTTGTTGTCAGCTTTGAGCTTTGAGCGCCGGTGCCCCCGATGCCAATTTAATTTTAAAAAGAGCAATTTTGATAACACGGCATGGATACCCGCGAGGCTCTCCCTCACTCCAAGAAACACCAGAGGAACCATGTTCCCGAGAGTGGGGAAGGGCTCCTTTCCTGTGGAAGCACTGCCGGTCTCCCCAGCACAGCGGGGGGTTCCCCTGCAGTAAGGCGGGTCCTGGAGAGGTCTCCCAGGCAGGACGCCCATCCTGGGCAGATGGCAGGGATGTCACAGGGGTCCCCAGTCCTCTTTCTGCTCTTGCTGTTGTTATTAAAAATGCTCACTCCAGTATTCTCGTCATAGCACGTGTGGTGAAATATAATCGACATAATATAAAATCTGCTCCTTACATCAGAGGTTTGAACGTATCCCCGTCTTTACATGACAGTCACAACTGTCTAACTGTAGAACAGTTTTTTCGGCACCGAAGACACGGGTGGCTCTCAGAGGACCCCATTATGCTTTGAGGCTTTCTTGTTTGTCCCTCAGCATGATTTCCCACGTGCATCTTATCTTGCACCTGTCTGCGCGAGGGGCTTGGGCAGCCATGCGGCTCCTCCTGTGAGCCCTAGGTGAGGAGGTGCAATTTGGAAACCACAGTATGGGCACTGACCTCGCTTCTTCTACTGGAGTGTGCCAGCAGGGTTTTTCCAGTGGATAGAATTAGGATATAAAATATTTAGAAGAAATATTACATTAGGATCTTAAACACAATCTACTTTATAGGATGTTTACTTAGCTGCCATAGTATGCTGCATCTCTTTCAGCCTAGCAGTATTAAGACAATTACTTATTTGCTATATTTCATTAGAGAGATAAGGTAAACTTTTAAAAATAAAACTTCTGAATACATATACATATACATATACGTATACGTATACGTATACGTATACGTATACGTATACCCTGAGGCTACTGGGTGCAGTTTCAGCTTTGGAACCATGCATCTGCTGTGGTTTCCAGGGTCTTCGTGTACATGTCCTGCGTATTTTCTGCTGGTACGCTGCACAGCAGCGGAGGGTCCTTTAGCGGGCGGTGGCGTTTCTGTTACTCTTCTGCCCTCGATAGAGGTCTTTTCCACACGCCAGGCAAGTTCTCTGCTACTGAGTTACACCCCAAGCCTGCTTTTCAGGAATGTTAACACAGCACTTAAGGCACTTTTGTTTTTGATAACTTGCACTGGGAGCATAGGGCTTGTTTATACTAATTTAGGTGGCTGCGCTGAGGACCTCACCCCATGCGGTGCCTTTCAGGGACTGTGGCGTGCCCCCCCCAACATCGTGGGTGATCCAGCTGAACCCCAAGGTAACCTGTAAACCCTCAAACACCTTCCTTAACTTGATTATACTCTTAAATCAGGCTTTGGATCAACTCAGGCGAGAGAGAACTGCAGCTCATTCCCTTACCAATGACTCCCTTCCCAAACACTAACCTCTTTCTTGTGAGAGGGGCCAGGAAAACATTTACCCCAAACATGTAAGCAAAACGTTTAGCCAACTTGGACTGGAGGCAAGATGGGCAAGTGGCAACGTGCCATGCACAAGACATACACCTCTACTGTGGAGGGTGATTGCACACAGGTCTCCTGGGATTGAAGAGGCCCCATTTGCAAATAAATCTCTGAAAAGATATGTCACAGGTTCAGAGTTCCAGGGACTCACTCTCATGTCTGAGCTGCACACGCTGAAGCCACATGTGCAGTTAGCATTAGAGAAATCAAAAGGCAAGCATGCAGTGTTTGCTTCTCCTCAAAGAAGATTCATTTAAGGCCTTGAGGGCAGAGCGTTTGTATACATTTCTCTCTGTTTAAGCAGCATCCTCTAGGAGCTGCTTAAACGTGTGCTCCGCAGATACTGCCCATGTGCGAGTTCAATTGTCACACACACCCTTTTCCTTAGAGTTCTGGAATCTGATTTGTGGGCAACAAATTCCCCAGTGTAATAGAACTTTAGAAAATGTCAATAGCCTTGTGGAGCAAAGGCCCTTTCCTGGATGTCTACAATGTGCATGACATCCCCAGCCTTCCGGCGCTGGTTAACAGAATGGGATCACATCCTTTTGCACTTCCTTAAGGAGTTCCTGGCTTCCTTCCTGTGTCTTTGAAAGGAGTTGCCTGGTGCCCTTGAGACTCATTCAGGTCTCCAGTGCTCATCTCAGACCCACTGCTATGTGCTCTCCACGCAGCCACGAGAACGAATTCTAAAATGGTTCCTAGGTAATTACCCCCCTTCCTCACTGAAATTGTTCTTTGACAGGTTGAAATCAAGTCAGCTCTCATGGAGGGGCTGGGAGAATGGATAGGTGAGACTTAAGTGAATGAGAATCACATCCATGTTCCGTGGAAAACAACACTTTGGAGACAGGCCTCTGGGGAGAGCTCCTCTGAGCAGCTCCCATTGCTCAGAGTTAGGCTGGGCTCACAGCAGGGCAGCTCTTGCACCAACAGTCTGCCAACCTGTTGGTCGCAGGGGACACTGACTGAAATGGCTTGAGATGTTGGAAGTGGTCTGGACCCTTTTGCCCTCAGTCTCAACCAAGAGACCAAGATGATGCATCCCGAAGACATTCCCTGTGAAGGGCAAGGGCTCCGCATGGCAGGGGAGTGGAGGCAAAGGGAGACGTGGAAAGGACTCCCCAGAGCTCTGCGGGAGCTTTGGAAAGATTCCTTAATGTTCGTACCCCATCTCTATTACAGGGAGAAGCACAGACAGTGCGTGCTGTGAATTTTCTGTTGGTACACTGCGCGGTGGAGGCTCCTGAAGGGGACACTGGCATTCTTTTTATTCCCTGTCTGTCTCCCTCAGGGATCTTTCGAAGCTCTCAGGAGCCTGAGCACTACCACATGGAATTTGGGCTGGGGGCCCAGATTGGAAAGTGCCAGCGTGTTTCTTGCTGTGAGCGGGAAGGAAGCAGTCCCCGGTGACAGCCATCCATGGCACAGGCCAGTGGGAGGACACCTCCTGTGGCCCAACTTTCTCAGTGCCAGCTCAGACATGGAGGAGAGCTCAGCACATTTGGCTTGCGTCATGCCATCCCCTTGAGGTGAGGGTTCCATGGCTTCTGAAGGGCTTTTCCCTCTCTGCTGCTGAGGGATTCCAGGGCAGCCCCAGGAAATGCCTCTGATTAGGCTCTCTGAGAGCAAGGGAGCCCATTGTTCCAGTGGTGGGGGGTGGGGGGGGGTGGGCAGGAATCTCCTGTCTTTCAGGCAGAGAACAAAAATCCAGTGGTTCAGAGTGACTTACCACTAGTCAGAGGTGGATTGGGACAAACCTACAGGTCTTCTGACCCAGGACCCTCATCACACTCTGTCATGGGGTCACAGCAAGAAGTAGTGGTATCCTGATATGAGTTGGGCTGAGAGCGCAGGCCTGTAATCCCAGCACTGGGAAGGCTGAGGCAGGCTGAGGAGTGCTGTGAGTCTGAGGCCAGGCTGGGCTACGTAGTGAGACACTCTGCCTCCAGGAGACAAACAAATAGCCAAAACCAAGTGAAAGTGGTGTGGGTGACTTCTGGAGTTGCATTTTATGCCCCAAGCCCTCCTTGTTCACCGTACAGGCTTCAGCACTGGAGGCTGCCCACCTATCTCCAGCGTCCTCAGCCTATTTGTAAGTTTGGGAATTCCCCTCCCCACATTTCCTTCATCTGGTGGTTGGGGGAAACCACTGTATTTAGTCTGCTTCGCCCTGGTTGAACGGACCCTTCAGTCATCCTGGCATCCCTTTAGTTTAATCTTTTCTTCCTCTCCATGAGCCAGTGCAAGTGCACTGGATGGTTCCACAAAGATGTCTCCACGGGTCACGTCTATTTGGACATCAAGGGTCACCCTCCAGTTCGACACATTCTACGAGACTGTGTGGCTGGCAGTTTTACCTGTGGCTATGTGAGCATCACTTTGATTCTGAATGAGAACTCCTGGTTCTGTAATATCCTCACCGTCACACCACACGATCGAGTGTGTGTGTGTGTGTGTGTGGAGGGGCGGTTTACTGAGACCAAAAGCTAAAGCAGTGGTTCAGCTAAATTAAAAAATGTCATTCCTTCCCTAAGCTGAACGCATCCTTGCCTCATATTAAGTATGTCCCCTAGAAAGTGTTGTTGGGGGCTCTGGCCCGGAATCCTAGCATACCGGGTGGCTGAGGCAGGAGGATTTCCACTTCAGCCCAGCTGGCCAGCCAACCAAATTCGCCAAAACCCTGTCTCAAAATCAAAGTGGAAGTGGGACGTCCACTCAGTGCCAAGATCTTGAATTTAGTCCACAAGATTTGCCTTTTCTACAGGTACATTTTTACTTTGTTAAAATACAGGTAGCATAAATTTGGCCTTGGCAACCACTGTGCTACTTTTCCTTTCTGGACATTTTCCTGCCCCAGGGATCTCCTAGAAGTGCCATGTACTGTATATACCCATCTGCGACGTGCTCAGTTCACTCAGCATGATGTCCAAAGAGGTCCATGCAGGTTGTAGCAATGGGTGTGTTCTCTGCCTTCACATTGCCTTCGGAGAACCCTTTCCGTCATCTGTCCATCCGCCTGTCCGTCTGTCCGTCCGTCTGTCCATGGGCAGGCAGGTTGCTGGCCCTTCTTAGTTCCTGTGCATAATGCTGTGAAGAGAGCTGGGTAAACATCTACTCAGCACTTTGCCTTGATTTCTTTTGCTCACCTGCCCCGAGGCAGACTTTCTGGGCCGAGGAGTAAATCCATGTTCTGGTTTCTGAGTAGTCGCTGCCCAGCTTCCACAGCAGCTGTACCCATCTCCCATTCCCCCCAGCAGTGCACATGGATTTTCACTTCTTTGCACCCTCGTTCCATTTCTACTTTTCATCTTTTCGGATAAGGCACCATCCTCCAAAATGTCTTAGGCTGAGCTGATAGAGGAGATGTGGGGCAAGGGTTTTATATTTCTCACTTTTTCATATGCTTCTACCTCTCAGGATTCTTTTCCTTTTTCTGGGTTGTTGTTTTTGTGTGTGTTTTTGTTTTATGGTTTTGTTTTGTTTTGTTTTTGGAGACAAGGTTTCACCGTGCAGTTCAGGCTGGTCTTGAACTCACTTTGTAGCCCAGCTTGGCCTCAAACCCCCCAAAATCCCCGTGTCTCAGCCTCCCGAGTGCTGGGATATCAGCATGTGCCGCCACTCATTTTCATCTGTTGTAGGACATGGAAAAGGCCCTGAATGGATGTTACCATCACTGGCATGGGAATGCTCTGTTGCACATGCTCTTGCTTTATGTTTTTTTCTGGGCCTGTGAATATGAGTCCAGGGTCTTGTGCATTCTAGGCAAGTGCCCTGTACTGTGCTGCACCCCAGCCCTTGTGCATTCTCTTAATGTGAACAAATCCCATCCAGCATCAAGTGAGGCACAAAGCACTGTGTGTGTGTGTGTGGGGGGACCTCTGGAGCCTGCATTGCCATTTGTATCTACATCATCTATTGACCTGGGGAATATTATTTGCCCTCTTGGTGCCCCATGCCTTCACCCGTACCTTGCAGATAGTTTAGGAGTCTGTGTCTCTTGTGCAATTGTCAGCAGGTTTGAGTGTGTTAATTCCCAGACAGCATTCACCATAGGACCTGACCTATACCAAGCACTCACAAAGCAAGCCATGGAAATTTAATGCGAGCCAGGGATTTGTTGGTTCTGTTCCCTGCTCCAAATTTTATATAAGAAGACTTTTTTCCCCCTAAAGTTGGCTCATCTCTTTTTGTGGATCTTCTCATGGCGGCTGGACACTTCCGTCTCCTTGTCCAACACTGCCCACTTCTATGAAGAATATTTGTTATTCCATCTTCCAGATGTGGAAAAGCATCCAGAGACCCATGGGTAGATTTGTATATAAGTCACGGGGCTCTTTCCATTTGTTCTTGGGGGAAACATGTCCCCACCCCAATGGCTTCAGTCATGGCAGCACCAAATCCATCCCACTCAAGCACACATTTTGGAAAATTGTGGGATTCTTCTTCCTGATGCTCTCTCTCCATCAAAGCTCCCTCATGCTGGGGATCCGTTCCCTAGACCTCGTAGGCAAGGAAGTGCTCTTGACGGTGAGTTCTCAAGACTGGCCCCTGGCGTCCAGCCCCATCTCGCTGATGCACCTTCCTACAGAGCCACACTGCTGCCTTCAGGTAGCAAGAAAGCCCTTTCCACAGAGCACCGTGGCTCGGTGAGTGCGCTGTGGGGAATACTGGGCCTCCCGGCAAGGAGGCAGAGTTTGGAGGCCACTAACAGCTTTTGCATGGGCAGTGCCTCCAATTCCCCCATGCGCATGCAACCTGTACCGCCTCCTTTTCTAGGGGGAGGCCCACTGGCTGCAAGCTTCTGATGATCTCTGACACCTGCATGCTTTTGAACTGACAGGAGATCCCCAACATTTGGTTCGCAGTGTAAATGTGAAGGGTAAGTTTTGCATCATGGATGATATTTGCTCCGTGTGAAATAGATCAGGATTGTTTTAAGCTGTACCCGAAAGGAGCCCTTATAAATGTGTAATATTGAGCACGTGGTGCACTTAAAAATATAAGTAGGTTGTTTAAAATATAGTCCTTTACGTTCCTATTCACTCTGCCTTTAGCTGTCGAAGTATGGAATTTTTCTTTTTATTAAAAAGGTACAAGTGGAGTCGAGGGTGTGTCTCACTGGTAGGGTGCTTGCCTAGCATGTAGGAGTCCGGAGTACAATCTCCAACGATGCAAAGCGAGGAAACAAATAGGAAGAAACAACGTATACGTGTTCAGAATCATGAAAGTCTCCAGTGTACTGAATAGATGTCAGATTTACACTTTTACGTTCATTTAAAATTTTTAAAAATGTACATCGATATCTCTTTGTGCATAAGAATCTCAGGTATGTCTTTCCTTTAGCACAAATGTTTACACCATACTTATTAGTATTTGTTTCGGGTTATTTTCAGTTAATTCTGACATTTTGTAACAGCGATCTTATTCTTGGCAACAACCTTGTAGTCTGCCACTGCTCTTTTGGAAATTGTGTGAGTATTTTGAAAGTTTCTCAGTTAATTCATATTTGTGCTGTATGAGAAACCCAGTAAAGAAACTGAAGAGCAGAACATGAGACAATAAGGTAACAGGGAGATGGATCTTTTGCAAAAGGTCAGGGGACCAAGAAACGGAGGAAAGGGAGGAAGGGGATGAGAAAAGAGGTGCTATGTCCGTGGACCAACTCCCCAGGATGAACGTTACCATTATGTAGGGGAAACATGTGCTAATAAAAATAAAAATTAAAAAATGCAATAGTTGATCTCCCTAAAAAAGCACTGAGGTATAGCTCAGTGCGAAGGGCCTTGTAGTGAAGCTCAGTTCCTTATACTGGAAAACAAAAGAACCTCTCAAACACAGTAAAAATAATGCAAAAAAAGAAAAAAAAAAGAATACCAGGGTATAATCTTCCACCTTGCAAAAAGGCAAAAGTTAGATGAAAAACCTCAATGATACCTTGTGTTGCTGAGTGTGAGAGATTGTGAAATTACTGCTAATGCACTGCTGGGGGAGCATACGGTGATGCCACTTTCTGCATGACAATTTGACAGTGACTAATAAATCTGTAAATCTGTGTAGCCACTGAGCAAAACACTGTTCCCTAAATAATTTCACCAATAGTATATAAACAGTTTTATGATAATAACGGCGATGAGGAAGAAGAGGATGAAGGACAAATAAACCAACCAAGATATCTGAATCTGGTCAAACTTCCAGCCATCTGTCAAAGGAACGAAGCTTGATTACAGTAGCCGAGCCAAGCCCAAGGGAAGCAGTCAACTAGCGGAGAACTGACTTCATGCTGAAAGACCTGCAGCACCTAAACTTTATGTCTCCTCTGCCGGGACCTCAGAATCTCGAGTCCGTGGTGAAGTGAACTTATGTGTTATTGTACTTTTTACTTTGAAGGGTGCTGTAAAATTTACCGAAAGAAAACGTACTTACTTTAACTATTAAGAGTCCTAAGTAGTGTCTTCATTTCTATGCAAAAACCACTTGTTTTACTTGTACATTCAAAAGCATTCTTGCATTTGTCCACAAGATGGCAGCAAAAGCACCTCCAATACCACAGTAGCGACAAAGACTAGCCTGTGTAGTCAGTCCTCTGGTATGGATCCGCATTCCAAACTTTCCTCCATTTGTCCGGATGATGGCCTCCAAAGCGCATCAAATGCAGTAGCAGTAAAGCCAGTTCCAGACAGTTTGGTCCGAAATTGAACACTGCTGTTAATGGCTTAGTTGCTTTTGGATGTGTTACTTGCGCAAATTACTCTTTAGATTGTTAAGTTTCTGATAAAGATAACTGCGTGTTGATTGTAAACTCGGTATGTGGGAGAAAACACAAGTCACTTGCTGTGGCAATACTCATCTATAAACAATGCTGACAATCCGGCGTTAATCTTCATGCTCATAGACATGTGATGGAAAGGGGAAGCTACACATTTGTAGCACAAAATACGCCCTGGATTCCATTGTTTTCTGGTCTACCCTTTCACATCCAGTCCATCTGCAGTCTTTTCCCTAAATTGCGCAATGTGGCAATTTGTAAAAGGTGCAAAGTGTTCATCCTGTGATTAACTGTAATTTGTCTAAGCGATTTAAGTTAGGCACTTAGGCTGCTTGCCTTCAAATTAACACAGTTTTCCAGATATAAGATGTTCTGAGAAAATATTGCAAGGACTCAACCACCACCCAAATTTGAGGCATGTTAATATTTTTCCCTCTTTGGTTTACATATTTTCTGTCTGTGGTAGTGGGGACTGAACCCAGGGTGTACTGAGCTACACCCCCAGCCCTTTATTTTTTATCTTGAGATAAGGAAGGCCTTCCTGAGTTGCCGAGTTGCCCAGGCCGACCTTGGAGTTGGGATCCTCCTGTCTCAGCCTCTCAATTCACTGAGACAAGAAATGTTTAATCTGAGCCTTGATCTCAGACTTCAACTTAAAAAGCAGGCTCCACAAGCAACTTTGTTTTGTTCTAAATTTTAAAATTCTACACATAACTATAATAAAAAAGACGTATCTTGGGCTGTTATGATTGGAGATTTATTTCTCTTGTTATAGACTTAGATCCTTTTAAATGACCTCAGACGCAATTAATCAATACAACGTATAACCTAGTCTATTGATAAATAGGTGTTTTCCAATTTTTCACTGGGAATCAATGTTCTTATGATGAGGTAGTCGTGAAGGAGCTGTTATGGGCGGCTCGTCCAGACAAGAGTGGAAGCAACCACCAGCTCTTAGGCCTCCAAAGACAAGCTGGCTGATTGACAAGGAGCCTTGGGCTCCAGGAAGCAGCCCCATGGCACTCCCCGCTTCCTCCCATTTACAGTGAACCGGCAGGGAGTGAGCGCCCATCCCTTCCCATCTCTGCTACCCCTGTGTGCCAGGAGACACAGCTGTGAGATTCTCCAAGGTTAAGCAGTTTTTAAATGATGGGAAGTACATATCTCTTTGCATCCGGCGGGGGGTTGTTTGTTTGGGTTTGGTTTGCTTTTACCTTCTTTGGTGCTGGGGAAGGAGCCCAGGGCCTGGTGTGAATGCAAGGCAGGAGCTCCAGCACTGGGCTAGCCCGCAGCTCCTGGACTTTGTCGTGTTTGCATCAGATTCTTACTTGTTCCTATATTCCTGATACAAACCGAGTCTGGCAGCCTGCGCGGCACAGATAATTTGAGGAACTTCATCGTGGAGCCTGCATCTGAAAGGCCTGAGTAGGTTGAGCGTAGCCCACAGGACAGTTGGGTAGCAGATTGGTGAGGATGAGCTGTGCTCAGCACTTGGGTCAGTAACAACAAGGAATGCAAAGCACGGGGGTGGGGGGACCTCCCCAGATCCCCACGCACTCCTGCACTGTCTGTGTGCCTAGAGCTAAGGGCTCTGGCCAGCCCTGTGCTAGCTGATTGCACAATCAGCAAGCACAGGGAGCTAGAGATAGTGACCTCCTGAAGATAAGGGCTATCTCTACCCAGAGGCATCCCACATCCTGAAGCTTTCTTCTTCCTCTCCAAGAGCCTCAGGCTCCCCTTCCAGTGTGAGAGACGCTGAGTCTGTCCCTTCTGCCCTGCAGGGGCTCAGCAGCATTCCAGGGAGTGAGTCTGTCTCTGGGGGTGGGGGCTTGGGGAGGATGAGCAGGTTACTAGCGGCCTGAGGAATGTTCTGGGTCCTGATTGAGAGTTCCTGTCCTGTGCTGCATTCCACATAGGGGCGGGTAAGCACCTGGCCCTCGGAATGGCCTGTAGGAATTAGGGTATGGGACACCAACCCAGGAGAATGGGAAGGAGCCTGCATCTCTGTCTCAGGCTCTGGGTATTGGGTCAGGACGTGGACACGGGTCTGGGACCGGCCACCTCCTTAGCTGGCGAGAGGGCCCCGCTGCAGCCCCTCCACAGCTCCTGACCTCACAGGTATGAGCACAGGCTGAGAAGTGAACTGTGCTAACAGGCGCTGGGGAATTTCCAACAATCACTGTTAGTAACTGTATGCATCACCTTCTACAGTAGATCACTAGAGCTCATTTCTTCCACATGAAATTTTGTACTGTTGACCAATTCTCCCCTCTTCCAGCTCTTAGTAACCTCTGTTCTCTTCTCGTTTTCTATGAGTTCACGTTGTTTTAGATTTCACATGGAAGTGGGATTATGTGGAATTTTTCTTTCTGTGATTGGCTTCCTGCACCTAGCACAATGCCCTCTTGGATGATCCATAATAATGTAAGAGCAGGATTTCCTTCTCTTTTAAAGAATTGCTTTTATTTGTGAGTGCATATTAGTTATACAGAATAGTTTTAGAATATTCCTACATGCATATAACATACTTGGATTATTTTTCCATCCATTGCGCGTGCGCTCTCTCTCTCTCTCTCTCCCTCCCCTTTATTCCATTCCTCTTCTTTAACGTGTCCCATCTATTTCTGTGTCATCTCTCCCGTCTTCCCCACCCCCACCTCTCTCTCTATATCTCAGACTTCACAAATGATACAAAAGAGGCAATATTTTGCTTTTGGAGTCTGCCTTATTTTGTGGAACATGCTAGTCTCCAGTTCAACTCACTGCTCTTAAAATTTCAAGATTTAACTCTCCTTCATGGGTGAATAATACTCAGTGGTGATCTGCAGCTCATTTTCTTTATCCTTTCCTTATCTGACTTGGCTGATTCCCATGGCTTAGCTTTTGTGAATTGCGCTGCAATTGCCATAGGCATGAGGCTGTCTCAATAGTACTCTGATTCTAATTCTTCTAGGAATATGCAGAGGACCGGGGTAACTGGATGAAATCACAGCTCTAGTGTTGGCTTTCTGAGGTCCTTCCACACTGATTTTCACAGTGGCTGCACTAATTTACATCCCTACCAACAGCATAGAAGAGTTTCTTGTACCTGCATCCTTGCCACCGTGTATTGGTGTGTACTCTTGAGAGCCATTCTGACTGCGGGGAGATGGAGTCTCAGGGTGGTTCTGACTTCCATTTCGCTGGTGGCTAAGGAGGTTGCTACTTTGTCCAGCTACTTACTGGTCATTTGTCCTTCTTCTTGGGAGAAACGTCTGTTCGATTCACTTGCCCTTTTATGCACCTGCCTATTTGATAATTTTGCGTGTTTTGAGGGCTTTATGTATAGTCTAGATATCAAGCCTCTGTCAGAAGAGTAGCTGGCAGTGATTTTCTGCCATTCGGTGAGCTGTCTCTTCACACTGCTCATTGCTTCCTTTGCTGTGCAGATGCGTTTTTATTTCACGTAGCCCCGATTGAGGATTCTTGCTATCATTTCCTGTGCTACTGGTGTCCTGTTCAGGAAGTCTTTCCCTGTGTGAATGCCTTCAGGTGCCCTCCCTCCGCATTTTCTTCCAGTTGTTTCAAAGTTTGAGGTCTTTTGCTCAGGTCTTTGATCCATTCCGAATTGACTTTTGTGCAAGGTGAGGGACAGGGGTCTGTTTTCTATTTTGTACAAAGGGATATCCAGTTATCTCGGCACCATTTGTGCACGAGAGTCTTTACACCAACCTCTGCTGTCGGGCCCTGGGTCAGCAATCAGATCAGTACCTGCATGGCCTTGTTTCTCGTTCCTCTGTATTATTCCATTGGTCTATGTGCGTATTTGTGAGTCAGAAATGTACTGTTTTTGTCCCTGTGGGTTTGTAGTACAATTGCAAATCTGACACTATGAGCTCAGGATTGCTTTGCCATTTCTGGGTCTGTTGTGCTTCCACACAAGTTTGGGGGTTGTATTTTCTAGCTATGTGAAGAATGTCACTGGAATCTTAATGGGGTTGCACTGAGTCTTTGAGTCGTGTTGTCAGTTTACAACTATTCTTCTGCAGATCCATGAACAAGGGAGGTCTTTCCATCGTCTGCTGTCTTAAATGTGTTTCTTCTTGCTCTGGAATTTTTTTGGACAGGTCTTTCAGCTCCTTGGTGAGATTTATTCCTAGGCAGTGTATTTTTTTTTGAAGCTATTATAAATGGAACTGTTTTCCTGATTTCTTTCTCAGTGCCTTCCTTGTTGATGTATGAAAAAGCCATTTTTGTGTGTTGATTTTCTATCCTGCCGCTCTTCAGAATTTATTGGAGCTAAAAGTCTTGGGTTGGAATTCTTTGGGTCTTTTAAGGAAATGATCAAAAAAACGTACACATGCTTCATGAATTTGCATGTCATTCTTGCACATGGCTATGCTAAGCTTCTCCATTGCTCCAATTTTAGTATATACGCTGCAAAGCGAGCATTATTTGCTTCTTTTTGAGCATGAATAGTACACCACTGTTCATAGCTTCATAACCTGGTTCATATGAACAGTCCTGCAAATAGCGTGGGCATGTCCATATCTATCTGATGTAATGATTTCATTTCCTTTGGATATACAGCATGTAATAGAATTCACAGTCATCTGAAAAATATATTTTAATGAGCTGAGGAAGCTCCATATATTTTCCATATACTAATTTACATTTTCAACAATGGCGTGTAAAACATCCCTACATTCTAACCAGACTTGTGCTTCGTGTTCTGCTAAGAGCCACTCTCACAGGTGTGCAATGATACATCACTGTGCTTCTCATTTGCATTTCTCTGATGGTTGGTGGAAATTAGCTTTTTGTATATGCCGCTGGCTACCGACTTGCCTGAGGCTGAGAAATATCTATTCAGGTCTTTGCCCATTTATTACCATTTAATTGATTCCCTCTCCTTTGAGATATTAATTAATCCCTTCTCAGACACATGGTATTCAATTACACTCTCCCTTTCTGTACAGTGTTCCTCGATTCTGGTGATTTCTTCCTTACTGTGCAGAAGCTTTCCATTTACTGATGATCACATTGGGCTATTTTTTGATTTCCTACTTGTGCCTTGGGGTTCATATCCAAGAAACAAGTGCACAGAACCATGTCGTGGATGTTTCCCCACGTTTTCTTGTAATAGTTGTTACACTTTCAAGTCTTATGTTTCAATCTTTATTCATTTTGAGCTGATTTCCTGTGGGGTAGGAAATGAAGGACTCATGTCATTCTTCTGCATGTGGATATCCAGACGTGTGGTCCCAACACCATGTACCTACAGGACTGTCCTGTCCGCATTGTGTGTTCTTCCAACCTTGCCAAAACCCAATGGGCTATAAGTGCATGGAAATATTTCTGAACTCTCTATTCTGTTGCATGGATCTAAGCTTCAGCGTTTGTGTTAGAACCATCCACATTGATTGCTGTGGTATATTTTGAAGTCGGGTAGTGAGATGCCTCCAGTGTTGTTGTTTTGTCTAAGACTGCTTTCACTAGGTGGGTTTTTGAGGTTCCATATGACTGTTTGGTTCGCTTTTCTATTTGTTTCAGAAATATCGTTGGTATTTTCATGAGGATTACGCTGAACTGCAGGCCACAATATGTAGCATAAACATTTTAACAACATCCCTTGAATCCACAGGCATTGCATATCTTTCCATTTACTTGCCCTTTTCCCACTTCTTTTATCAACGTTTTATAGATTTGGTGTATGGGCTTTTTGCCGCCTTACCTGAGATTATTCCTACACATTTAATTTTTGGTAACTCTTTTAACAGGGTTGTTTTCACGACTTGAATTTTGAGATCCTCCCTTGTGAGTGGACAGAATGCTACTGACGTCGGCATGACTTTATATTTTTAACTATTCTGAATATGTTCATTATTTCTAACAGGCTTTTTGAGGTGTCCTCGGAGTTTTCCGTATATAAGGTCATGTCATCTACACACAG
>PVLD010017406.1:13694-42084 GCA_004027595.1 Dinomys branickii | reverse complement strand
CACACACACACACACTCACACACACACTCACACTCACACACACACACTCACACTCACACACACACACACTCACACACACACTCACACTCACACACACAGAAGAACTCACAGTAGCCAGGGGGAGATTTTTTGTAGATGTGCTATGTGAGACAATTCTGTGCTGACGGGGGCAGAACAAGGCTGCCAGAAAGATGGGAAATGGCAGCCCAGGGAGCCCTCTGACCGCACCCCAGTGCCCAGGGGAGGGAGACCCAGAGCACTAGCCTGCCTCGCCAGGCGAGATGAGTGCAGAAGTGGCTTTAGTCACAGCAAAAGAGGATGCTCTTCTTTTTCCTTCAAACAAATTTTCCCTGACCAGAAGTCAGAGCGTGGACATGTTCTCTCCCTCTCTGGGTTACAAAAACAAACAGAAACTGCTCCCCCTTTGTGGTGTGCCGCTGACTCTGCTGACTCTGCTGTGGGCCCTGGTGCAGAGAGATGAGAGCTGACTCCGTCCTCGACTGCCTGGGTTGCACACCCCAGCCTAGTTCGGTTTCCTTGACACCCAGCTCCCACCCCAGCCTTGGCAGAGGTCACCCCCCTCACAGTATGGAATTTAGGGTGCTGTGAGCCCCCAGGACCTGCTCTGTATTACTCTGGGGGTATTTTCTTTGAATGCAGTCCAGTGTTCAGATTCCCACGTCCCAAGAAGCTCCTCTCTGTTGGATGGAACATTCTGTGGCTGTTCGCTGGAAGCCAGTCGTATTTTGTTCTTTTTAGTAAGGAATGTTTTAATCAGGGCCTCTGTTTGAAAGGGTTCCATGCTCAGAAAGAGGGTGGCTTTGTCACTTGCACGACCTCTGTCAGAAGTACTTTTGAGGTTCCAGACAAGATATAATGGGGAGAAATGCTGAGAGTTGCTCGGGTGACATCTTGGGATTTGCAAAAAACTATGAGCCAGGCTGCCTGGACTTATTAAAATGTCATCTCTGGATTTTGGATGTGACTAACTTGTTTAGTTAATGCTAGAGGGAAAATAGAGTTTGTTCTCAAGGGAGAGAGCAGAAGGAGAAAACAGGCAGACAACCGACAGTATCCCAGCCCCTTTGTCAAAGAGCCAGATCCACTGTTAACTCCATCCAGAGACCAGCAGTCAATTCAGGTCCCCTTGGTATGACACTGGCCTCCAGCTGAGGTGGGCCAAATGCCCCTGAATATAGAGGTCGTAGAGATTCATTCACTTGTTAATTATGTGTCATGCATGAGGCTTGGTACTTTCACTTAGGTTATTTAAGTTAATCCTCACAATTTAGAAAATAGATATGCCTCTTGTGCATGTATGGGCTTATTTGATTTTTATTTACATTCATATGGCACACATTCTGCTCGGTCAGGTCACTGCTCAAATGCCTCCTTTGACAAGCCCTTCCTAGCCTCCCTCCACACACAACTGCAGTCCTGTCATCCTCTATTTGTGTAAACCCTTTGTCACTGCTACAGTCCAGAGAAATTCCAGCTTGTTAATTCTCTCTTCAGCTATGCTTGGTCTAGAATCTATCATAATGCACAGCCCTGCCAATGGCTGTATTTCCTTCACCATGTCCAATTTTTTTATCCACCTTGCTTATGTTATACTATGCCACCCATTTGGTTGCAGATATCATTTTAAAGGATGTGATTCTTTCATTTACAAGGGATCCAAACATAGGTATTTTCCATCCCCTTTTTCCCAATATATTTTATTACTTTTCTTTCTAGAAAAACTCACTTAGTGATTTCATGACTATCTTTCTTGGTGTAAGGTTCTCTGGAAGTGGAACATTGCAGGACTGTCCTTCCCTCTGCCTTCCTTTCGCTCTCTGTGCGCTCCCAGAGTCTGCCCATGTGGCACCAAGCTGTGCTCCCAGCAGTGGTTGGCAGCTTTCCCAGCCCACTTTCATTCACCAGGGAAGCCCGCCCTGCCTCTGGTTGCAGGCTGTGAGCACAGCACGGCTCCCTGCCTCATGTTAGAACTCTTAACTCTAAGGTACAATTTGTCCAAAGAAGCCAGACTCTCAGCTGCTATTAGCACTGCCACATCCAGAGTCCAGGGCACCCTCAGATCAGTCTCTACTCCCTGCTCTGCACTTTGATTCTGCTCCAGGTCAGCGGACACATGAGTCTCATGTTTGAGCATGGCTTCCCCTTTAGATGCTATACGTTATGTATCATAGCCGTGTATTGGTGGAGAGGCGGATTTCAAAGCAGTCACTTACAAGGCGACCAAGTTAGGTAAATGAGGGGGAAGGACTGGGGAACACTTATTGTGAGACGAGACTAAGAGGTAAAAAGCGGGCAGTTGTATAGGTTGATGAATTCAAACATCACTGGCGAGTTTACATCAAGAACTCCAATTATTAATATGGGAAGAAAAGACATAAAATGAGAGGTGGGTGGAAAGTCTATGACTTCTCAGCTCTTCCCTTCCTCTTCCTCATTCTTGATCCCCGCTCCCCTTTCCCGTTCATGTGGCCATTACTTGCAGGGTGAGCAACCATACTGAACACTGTCCTAGATTTAGCGCTGAAAGTCCTGCTTCCTAGGAAAGGCCCAGCTTGCAGGCAAGCTGAACCCAGCAGGTCGAAGAGTTTCTCTGCTGGTAGAAGGGTAGGTTACCTTGATCAGGGCAAAGTAAAGAAGGGAAAAAAATGAGTCACGTGGGGAAAATGTATAACAAGGAAAGAGAACATCATCCCAAAGACTCAAAGGAGGAAAGGGGTGACAACCTTAATAGAAAAAAAGTGTGAGAGAAAACAATAATAGCGAAGAAACAAATGTGTTGAGAAGGAGCCCTAGGACTTCTGAGCTCCCATAGCCTCCTCCTCCTACCACTGAACGCTGGGCCGAGGGGCTCGAGGCAGGTGCTGACCACAGGGCCCCACTTACTCCAGCCAAACTCCAGCGGTGAGCTCTGACGCCATCAGGCCCTACTAAACTTAAAGATGTTTGTTTTCTCTACACAGTCATTCTGTTTTGGAACACACTTTGTGTGGATTACCACGCCCTAAGGAAGTAAATGAAGCAGGGACTGCAGAGAGTAAAGGAAACCAGGCCCAGTCTGCTGAGTTCCATGCTGTTTCATGCATGACACTAAGAAAGAAAACGCACCCCTTTAGCAGGCCCTTCCCACCTTGCGGACAGGGAGGCGAGGACGGGAGGCTCCCGGGAGGAGAGGCAGAGTAGCCATGCCAGCCGGGCCCCTGCCTCTCTCCTCAGCATTCCCTCCTGGGTCGGGCAAAGTTCATGAGGACTCAGTTGACTTTGTGCCGGCTCGGGGGACATCAGGAGCCATCAGGAGCTCACCGCTGCTTCTGATGGGGTCAGCTGCTGACCCAGACCCACCCTCCAGGCTTCCTGTCATTCTCCAAAACCAACGGGCCCAGGACTTCCTGTCCCCCCTTTCCCGCCTTCAAGGAGAAATCAGTTCATAGCAGAAGAAGGCAGGGCAGATGGTCCAGTTATTGCTCATCCCACAATGAAGCCTCCTTGCATGACCCTGCCTTCCCTGGGCCTCAGTTATGGACCTGGCGTACGAATGACCACAAGCTGACCAGTCGTGGATTGCAGCTGCCCCTGGCACAGCAGGTGGGTTAGGGGTGGCCATCTGGCCCAAACCGTGCCAAGTGCAGCTTGCCTTCTTCCGTGGAATTGATGACGCTGAGACGTGGCTCGTCCGAGGTGGAGACAAGCAGCTCTGAAGACCTGGGGCTGGCGTTCCCGTCACGAGGAGGCAGCTGGCCCGCAGCAGCTGACTGCAGAGCCCAGCATGGAGAGCTTCAGGGAAGGAGCATGAGAACAGCAGGCCACAGCCATCTCTAACCATGTGCGTATGTGTGTGTGCCCGTGCACACATGTGCATTATTGGCATTGAAGCCAGGGTGTTCATACTGAGATATGCTCCCAGGCCTTTTTTATTTTTTATATCGAGACAGGGTCTTTCTAAGGCACTAAATTGCCCAAGCTGGGCTGGAACTTGAGATTCTCCTGCCTTAGACTCCCAGAGTGCTGGAATTACAGGTAAGGGCCACCATGTTTGTCTATAAAGGTACCAGTATTGGTCTTGTCCCCTTTGTTGGACATTTAGGTGATTGCAACTATTTCACTATTATTACACAGAGTACAATGATGAACATCTTTGTACATACGCTTCACCCAGGGCTTCCACATCCGAAGCAGGTACTCTGCCACTGAGGTACCCCTGGGCCCACCTCTCAAATTCTAAAGGTGTCATTTGTTTATGGGACTTGACTCCTCCTGGGCCGGCCTCCACGTTTTAAATATATTTTTTGGATTCACTGCCTCAGCATCCATACTGCCAACAAACATTACTGAACATGTGCAATGGATGTGCCAGGCACTGGATTAGATTTTGAGGAAACGAATATGGACACATTTTGATTTTATCCTGAGGAAGAAGAACCCAGCATCTGTTGAACTCTGTGCCAAGCATTGCTTTGTACAGTATCTTTCTTTCTTCCTTCCTTCCTTCCTTCCTTCCTTCCTTCCTTCCTTCCTTTCTCTCTCTCTCTCTCTCTCTCTCTCTCTCTCTCTCTCTCTTTCTCTCTCTTCCTTCCTTTCTTTTTTCTTTCTAAGACAGGGTCTTGCTGTTTATAAACAACAATCCTAAAGTAATTGTAATTATCTTCATAAAAATAAAGAAAGGCAGATCAGAAAGGCTGAGTGACTTGTCCACGATCCCACAGCAAGTGCAAAGCTGGGATCTGAACCCAAATCTTATTTCTTTCTGTCCACACAGTTTACGGAGAAAAACCTGGAAACAAATGGCAAAGCCAAGCCCTCAGCTCATTGCCGGTCTCAGCAGACGCCGACCTCGACCTCAGCCACGTCCTCTCTCTGCAGCAGGTGGCTTTCCAGCAGTGTACTTAGAAGGATAAAACCAAAGCTGAAATGATCCACCCTGATTCCTACCAGCTTCAGGAGGCCCTGGGTAAGCCAGAGTATTCACCAGCTGGGAAGACGGGGCAGAGCAGGAGGCTGGTTCTAAATGGCGACAGGGAGCTGACCCCAGCAGGTGTGGAGCAGGGTTCCTGGAAAGATCAGAATAGCAGCTGGAGGGCAGGCAGAGCCATGTAAAGGAGGAGGCTGGGGAAAGGGACAAACTGTTGGGAGGTTGTGTTAGTCTCTTTTCCCACCATTGTAACAAAATGCCATAGGCTGGGTACCTACAAAGTTTAACCGGCTCACATTTGGAGGCTGAACATGCAAGACCAGGTGGCCCTGTCTCTGTGACCTTTGGTGAGGTTTCCTAGATTACCTCACATGGATGTCATTATGGCAGGTATACACGTGAAACAGAGCAGTCACACAGCCCAACAGGAAGCCAGAGACAAGGGAAAGGCCAGCCTCACTCTTTTATAAGAAACCCTCTCTCTAGAGAACTCACAAGCTGGGAGTGGTGGTGCATGCCTGTAATCCCAACATTTAGGAGACTGAGGCAGGAGGATCGCTGCAAGTTTGTGACCAGCCTGGGCTACAAAGTGATCTCAAGGCCAACCAGAACTGCATAGTGAGACCCTGTCTCAAAAAGACAAATAGAAAAGCAAAAAGTAAGGAGAACTAACTCACTTTATGAGATCAGGATAAATTACATCTGAGTGTAACACTCGACCTAATTACTCTAATGACCTAATTTAGCCCCCTTCCCCCATTTAAGACAATACGGATCTCACTAAGATTCCCAAGCTGGCCTTGAACTCACCATCCACCTGCCTCAGCCTCCTGAGTGCTGGGATCACAGGTGTGTATCACCATGCCTGGCCTGCTGCACTTCTTAAAGGTTCTAGCACCTCCAGATATCACCACACTGGGGGCCAAGCTTCCCACACACAAACCCTAGGAGACAAACTGGAGCAGATGTTTTAGGGCTTAGGTTCTTGGGGGTGACACTCTGACCTTGCATCACAAACAAGCGAAGTGCCTGCACAGGTCAGCCCTGAGAATAGTGTGCACCTCAGGAAGCTTGTCCCAGAGGAACCCACAGCACCGCCTACCAGGCATGGGGCTGCAGGAGCTGGTTACTTTGGATTGCTTATGAGTCCAAGACTTCTGAGAGCTGCAGGTTGGTCTACATAAGATCCACAGAGTGGACCAGGCAGTGCCCCATGATGGCGGTCCTGGAAATTTCTTCCTCCAAATGACAAGCTTATCTTTTTCTTCCCTTCTGTACGTCTCTGTGTGGTTCTTTAACAAAATACCCAAGGCTGGGTATTTTAACAAGAGGTTTATTTGGAGGCTAAGGCAGGAGGATTGCAAGTTTAAGTTTACCCCACATAATTTAGTAAGACCCTGTCCCAAAGTGAAAAATTCTTTAAAGTAGGGGGTAGGGTGGGGACTGGGGATGTGGTTCAGTGAGAAAGCCTTGTATTCAGTCCCCAGTAGCAGCAAATACACGCATACATACGTACATACATACGTACATACGTACATACATATGTACATACTGCAAAGTTGATTTGGCTTGTGATTCTGGTGGGTAGAAGGGCCAAGTAGCATGGAGTGACTGTCCCACCAAGGGTGCCCTGGCTGCGTCACCACACAGCAGGGGATGGAAAGGGAACCTGCTCCGTGCAGAAGGGGCCAGAGAGTGGGTGGCCTCGCTTCACTCAGCCTGCTGTGGTGAGAGCACCCATCCCAAGGCCGCATGCATGCCAGGGACTTGACCACTTTCCACAAATCCTTCTCACAGGTCTACCACTCTCCAACACCACCATATGAGGACCGAGCTTCAAGCACATAACCTTGAGGAATCACACTCAAGCCCTGTCCAGACCGCAGCCGCCCACATAAGGGAAACCTGGACCACAAAGTGTGCACATCGGGAGCTGTCGGGGAAGCACCCACAGCTTTGGGCGGTGTCTCCACACTCCTCCTTGTGCTTGTTCCACGTGGACTCCCTGTGTTATGGCTGAACTCCCACTTGAGTGGCAGGGGCAGTCTTTTCAGTTTAAAATCTCTCTCTCTCTCAGAATCAAAAATTTGCATGTTGATTTACTTTATCTTATTTTGCAGTTCTGGTGACTGATTCCGGGGCCTTGCACTGAGCTACAGTCTGAATTCTTTTTTAAAAAATTTTATTTAGACAGGGTCTCATTAAATTGGGCTCGAACTTGCAGTCTTCCTGCCTCAGCCTTCTTCCATGTAGGAATTACAGGTGAAATTTCCAATACATAAAGCAAGTAAACGTGTAGCTTCTCTGATCCAAGTACAAGTCAGAGAAGCCAGTATCCACTTCCTCTTGGAAGACGTCTTAGTGGCTACACCATTTCTTTTTTCTTTTTTTCTTTTGCGGTACTAGGGATCAAACTCAGGACCTTGTGCCTGCCAGGCAGGTGCTTTTTCCACTGAGCTCTATCCCTAGCCCTTGGCTATACCATTTCAAAACTGTTGGCAGAGCTGCAAGAACCCTGAATATAAAGTGAAGACTCTTAGGTTCTAACCTGAGGGTTGCCACTTAGAATGCGGTTTTCACTCACAATATAAATAATTTAAAGAGTAAAATAGAAAAAGATGGTAGGAAACAGGGAAGTAGATGTTTTGGAGAGGGGAACGAGATCTGGGGAGTGAGAAAGAAGGGTGATTAGGAAAAGAATAAAAAATGATCAAGATATATATACACCCCCAAAACAAATGTAATTATTATGTGTCACAAACACATACTAGTAAAAAAATTTTAGAGAGTGTGGCTTTCAAAAACTCTTTTAACCTCTTGCCAGCTCTGTTTTTTCTCATTGGTGAAATAAAGATAATAAACTAGGCATAGTAGTATATGCTATAATCCTAGCAATCACGAGGCTGAAGCAGGAGGATCAAGAATTCAAGGCCAGCCTGGGCTACTTAGTGAGTTTGAGGCCAGCCTGGACTATATACTACATAGTGAAACCATCTCAAAAACAAAAAAGAAAGAAATGAAGCTAATAATTCTTGTTTACTTCAGGAATTGTGAATAGCAAGTGCAACCATGTGGCAAAAGGCAGCTATAAAATGTCCTATAGCTGGGAATATTCCTCCCGTTTCCCCTACATTTGCGAAGAACCGTGACTGTTCACATCCGTGGGCTGGAGCAAAGCCATATTGCCCGTGACCCAAACAGTACGATCTATTAACTGTCATGGTTTCCAAGGAGAAAGGGTCATTTCAAAGATGTGTTTATTCTCCCCCGTGTTTCTACCTTTCTCAGACAGACAGACAGACACACCCTTCTGTGTCTCAGTACCCCCCACCCGGAGATCCAAATCTGCTGCTCTCAGGGCCACCCACCTGGCTCTCAGTCTTGTCTATCCAGGGCTCTGTGGCCCCGCTGGCGTTGTCTTGTAGATCCGTAGCTCCCAGGAAAGCCGCTTCAGCAAGAGCAACAAGCTGATTTCCCCTGCTTCTCCACGTGTACTCCCGGTCCCCACAGAATAACACCGAGTCTCCTCTTGGTTGAATCTAGAAAATCACTATTTCTAGTGATTCTTCTGTCCCTCCGCACTTTCTGCTGCCGCATTAAACGTGGGGCAAACAGTCGGAGAGAGCGACTGCGCCTCCTCCCCAGCCCGCCTCCTCCCCAGCCCGCCTCCCGAGGGCTTCCCTTGGCGCAGCCAGGGGTCACCGCGGTGCAGGTGCTGCTGGAAGGACAGAGAGCACCACCTCAGTTCCTCCAAGCGCGCGCTGACTGGAGCGGTGACTTGATCCGGAGGGGCCTTAGCAAACTCTTGGGCCTGTGCGTTCTCCACAGCGCCATGTTCCAGTGTTTCCCTCATATTGCCTGGCTCGCAGAGTGGGCGTTTGAAACCCGGTTGGGTAGTATGCGCTGTACCTCTATGTGCCCAGATAGCTGCCAGATAGCTGATATAGGAAAGGTATATGGGTGTGAGTGTTGTATTAAGTTCCATAGGCTTCGCTTTCTGAGTTGCGGCTCACATGGGGTTCCAGGCCTGTGACACCAACAGCTCTCCCTTGGGAGAGAATGAGATGGCTCTCCTGAGGGGCCAGGATCTGCCATGGGCAGGGTAGGAACTGGGCTTCCAATGGGGGTGGAAATTCTGCTGCATATCCCCTAGGCTAATAATTCAGCACCTGCTTCCTTAGAAGAGACTCACTTGTTTTCCATCAGCTTTGGCCCTTCCTATAGGTGGAAAGCTCCATTTGACTTCAGTGAGGCGCCTGAGACTCCTTGTAGCCAGCTCTGCATTTTCTTTAGAGTGACAGTCCCCAGGGCAGGAAGAAGTAAGGTGAAAGCAAAGAGGCAGAGAAGTCCAGCGCTGACTTTCCTGGCAGCGAGATCTACTCTTCTTGCCAGACAGGCGCTGGGGGCTTTGCTGTTTGGCCTCTTCCCACTGCTCAGATCTGTTCCTTGATGTTTCTCTAAAATGTCGCAATCCCTTTGGCACGGACATGAGGACTCTGGAGTTCTCCCAGGGAGCAGCATAGGAGGAGACGCTCCTTTGTCTCTGCTACCCTTTCCACTCCCACAGCCCAGCCTTTATCTTTTCATGGTGCTGAGGGAGCCGCTCACGACTCCTACCCGAGGGGTCCTCCCGAGGCAGAGCCCTCTGTCTGCAGCTGGGCGTGCGCGGGGCACTGGACAATGCGTAGGTCACAGTGGAGCAGGCTGACCCCCGGACCCACGAGCTTTCAAGTTGCAGACCAAGAACTCATTGGCAAGTGGGTGTGAGGGTGTTTTGCACGCAACGTTTAATTCTGACCCCTGGCTCTGCACCAGCCAGGGGCAGACAGCGGAGACCGTGGGTGGAGTAATTGGTCTTAACTTCCTTCCCCACAAGATCTTTTACCAGAGGTGTTCATTTCCCCATTTTTCTTCTTTCATTTTCTTTGTTCAACCTCTGTTTAGGGAGGTAATGAACTGTGTTGAGAACAAAAGGCAGGTGGCCAGGTGAAGGGAAATAAGGAGCCCAGAGAGTCTGCAAAATGACCACGGGCTCCTGCGCTGACAATATTCCATCCCACGGGGCCAAGTAAAACCTCACTCTCCTTTATTCTGCTCAAAACTGCAGACCTGGTGAGGCCCTTGCCCTCCACCAGGGAGGGCCTCCATCAGGGCAGAAGTGCAGAAAGGTAGGCTTTGCCTCTGGGGTGGAGGAGGGGAGGAACTGGTTGCCAAGGCAACAGGAGGCCCTGATTGACAGTCCAGGTATGCAAACACCACAGGGGTGCAAGATGGAAAGGAGAAGTGGCCTGGGTGAGTTTTGCATGTCGTCGTAGGAAGCCAAAGTTAGGTTCTGGCTGGCTCCAGGTGTAGGGGCCACATTTAGCTGCGTTCTCTACTAGGCCCTGCCTGCCTAATGCTTTGGCTGGGGAGGAGTCTATGGAGTGGTAAATTGAGCCTCAGGCCATGGGTGTGCTGGAGTAAGGTCAGGGAGAAGTCCTAACTACTCCTTTCCTTCCAGCCAACCAAATCTGAACCTCACAGATTGAAAGCAAGAGTTGAACCTGAAGGATTGTCAAGTCCTGCCTCTTCATCTTGATGTTGGGAAGCCCATGTCCTTCTTTCACTCTAGACCTAAGACATCATCGGGACACTATGAAAGCAGGCCCCAGCTTGGCGCTGCCTGTGGACTTCATGTGGACCTTCTTCTGACCAGTCTCCACCCTTTGACCTTGTGATGAGCCTGCCTTGGTGTGGCCCGGCCTCCCTCAATTCCCGATGCTCAGCCCCTCTGCCCTTCCATTACACTTTCTATCTTCTTCACAGTTACAGTCTTTATTCTAATGAGCCACACAGCTCGCTGCTAGGACCTCCCACAGATCCCTGTGTGTGTGGGACCCAGGAACCCAGAAGAAGGAGCTGCCACCTCAGAGACCCAAGGAGGAAAAGAGGTGGCAGCCAAAGGCAGCCTTGGAGAGGAGGTTGCAGCTGTGTGTGCTGAGAGCGGGGCCTGTGCCCATAAAGTCTTGTCAGTGTCCAAGTAGCTCCAGCCTCTTCACAGGGGTGGGCTCTGAGCTGCCCCTGAAGTCCAGGACAGCAAACAGGGCTCTATTTGCTGTACCCTGGGGCATCCATGTGGTGCTAATGGCATACTGCCCTTTTTTTCTTTTTACAGAGAACTCAGTTCCATGGAACTCAGTTCAGGGATGAGGGGAGGGATGGGGTGGTCCTAGAAGGTTCTAGGATACCAGCAGCAACCGTGTTACCAGTGGTTGTCAGGGCTCGGTGAAGTCTTAATAACCACAGCATCTCCATGGCCCAGCCAAGTGTGGTAGTGGGGAAGACAGGTTGCGGTAGAGAGGAATGCTCAGATCCCTGGCCTGGTCTCCACTGCAGGCAGCCTGCCCAGACTGGGTAAACGCACATTCCCTTTTTTGGTCTTGGAGAATAAAGGCTGTTCTCCTGTCAGGAGAAAGCTATAGATTTTAATGCTTACAAAACAGAGGGAGGCTGGCGGTGACTGGATCATTAGAATAAATGAATGGGGAGGAGATGAAGCGTACAAAGGGGAACATCCAGCAGGCCATTGCCCACAGTCTTACCTGGGCTGAGTTTACCTCCATGGTTCTGTACAGTTCATGGACCCTGTGGCTGGTTACCTAAAGAGTGAGTCACAGTGCTGAGCAAGCTGGGGACCCAGTCAGAGACCACAGAAGCACCAAAGACTCTACTCAGGAATATACTGCAGACCCATACGAACCAATGCAGGAATCTCATAATCCACCACCACGTAAGCGGGGAGGGCGGGTGGTGAAGAGGCAGGTAGCCCTCAGCAGCTCATAGCCAACTATGTAGACGCTCAGTCCAGTCTTGGAGACTGAAGCAGAATCCTCAGATGCTCTAAACCTCTTTCATCTGTTCTATGCTCTCACTCACATTTCTAAGTATTGCTCTCAGTGGCTTGTTCTGCTAGCGAAGTTGGCTCCTCTGGAATCGGGCTGGAGCCCAGCCCCTCTAGTGACTAGGTACAAGCACCAGCCACCAGCGCCCTGGACAGGAAAGTCACTCTGTGGACACTGAGTGACACCCACAGTGCCACCCTCAGATCAAGCCCATCATGCAGCTAAACCATTCACACCTGATGGATTATTTCCGTGTGTTTGTCTGATTCTGCCGCAGTGGAGGAAACAAGTGCTGAGAAAGGTAAGGGGTGAAGGAGAACAGCTGCCTGATTAACTGGGCGCAGACCTGGAGAGGATTTTTCTCCTCCTGGAAGCTGAAGCTGGAAGGTAGAAGCAGGGTGTCCTGGCCTGGGCACTGGGGACCTCTGTCGTGGGAAATGGCCTGTGTGCTGCAGGATGCTTAGAGGCACCTCAGCCCTGCTGGCTACCCCCTCCCTCCCGCGGTGACTCCTGGTGGACACAGCCTGCAGTTGAGAGTCTCAGCCACAGATGACAAGTGCCGGGGTCCCAGGCAGCACTAGGGATGCCCTGCTACTCACACTACAAAGGGCTCCATTTCCAAAATGGAAACAGGGTCACAGGCTGGTTGTCAGGGACCATGAAGTTCAGTGTGGCTTATATTTGAGTGACATGTGGCAACTTCTAGAGAAGGAAATTTTGTGGATTCCCAGTGTTCATGTAAATTATTGCTGTAAGATCGTTAGTCAAATATGACACACATAAAACTGGGCAAATGTCCCGTAGGCTTGTAACTTTTGTGCAAATGTAAACTTCAAACAAACTCATGATTTTGGCAAAACAGATAGAAAGTCAATATAACTCAAGTTAACAGTGTGAATGTAATGAGACAGAAATTACATTCTGTCTTTGAGTCTGTGTGGAGCAAATAAACTATCCTTTGCTGTGTAGCCTGGGTACTGAGCTGTTTCTTTGGGCCAGGCAGACATCGTGTCTGTACTGACCCCGGCTCAACTCTTATATGACACCATCTCTTCAAACTCTGGTGGAAACTTTGTTTATGAGTCCTCTCCAAGGTCACTTAGCAAATGCACTTGGCTCATTAAGGTCTTATTGTTTTGAGACAATTAAAAGAGCACATTCAGGTCCCAGCATGGATCATAAACACCAAGGGATGTGAGCTCTGCCATGGACATACAAGGATCCAGGATATGCTACTAAGAAACTTTTGATTCTTGTCAAAATAAAAAAACACCTTTTTATTTAAAGAAAAAAATTAAAGTTCCCACAAAGAACTCCCAAGGTTACATTTGGAGATTCTCAAAGGAGCGCACACCTTACAGGTGAGGAACGGGGCCTAGAGGCCTGTCCGGGAAACACAGCCCCCGGGGTCAGCTCATTCTCCATCCCACTGCCTTCCCAAAGGACCCCACGGAGTTCTGATGGGGCTGTGCAGAAGGGTTGGCTTATTGCTTCAAATGGTCCTACAACCGAACCAGACACTTCTCATTCATGTTCTGATAAATTAAAAGTGAAGGTTTTCTTGTTTGGATTTTTTTCCCCGATACTTTTGTTTGAACCTAGAGCCCTCACACCTCACTATATTCCCAGCCCTTTTGTTCTTTTTATTTTGAGCTAATTTGCTAAGTTGCCCAAACTTTTTAGATTTTGAGCCTTGAGTATTTAGTAGCGTGGTTATGAAGTAATGTGGGTGTATAAATGAAATCACACATTTGCAGAAGTGCACTAAATAGAAGTACCTGGTTTAGTGAACAATTACAAAGTGAGCTGGGCGTGGTGGTGCACGCCTGTAATCCCAGCACTTGGGAGGCTGAGGCAGGAGGATTGTCTCGAGTTTGAGACCAGCCTGGGCTACAAAGTGAGCTCAAGGCCAGCCTGAACTGCATAGCGTGAACTGTATAGTGAGACCCTGTCTCAAAAAGACCAAAAAAAAAGTGAAAACATATAAGGCCATAGCCAGGACAAAAAACAGCATTTCCAATGTGCAGAGGACTCAGAGTATTCTTGCTCACAACCCTTTCTCTTCCCTAAAAGTAATCACTACCTTGACTTTTAATGGTTTCCTTGCTTTTCATTGTTTACCATCTTTATAGGCATCCCTAAGCAATTCAGTTCCGCTTTGCCTGTTCCCGAGATTTTTACCAGGGGACCCTTTATGTACTTGCGCCTTGTTTCTTTTGCTTCGCACTGTTGCTGAAATTCATCTGTGCTGTTGTAAGTGGCTCCAGTCCTCACCCTCTCTGTGCTGGGCAGACATCTGGGTTATTTCTAGCTTGTGCAGATTATGGACAATGCATCTATAAACATTCTTGTGTGTACCCTGGTCCACAGGATGTACATTACACCTTCCTCTAGGGCATTTTCCCACAGTGAGTTTCTCCCGTTGGGAAGAGACTATGTTTAAATTCCCACCAGCAGTAGCTCCCACTCCGCTGCTCTCTCACTAGCATTTATTATGGTCAAATTTTAAAACTGCAACTGAGTAAAAGTAGTGCTATTTTATGGTGGATTTAATTTGCATTTCCCTGTTTACTAAACACAGTAAAGCACCTCCTACTGCACTTCCTGGCCATGAGTTTCTTCTTACGCTCCTGTTTAAATTTTTTCTCATCTTTCTGTTGCCAAATTTAGTTTCTCTTCTTAATTTTTTTTTTATTTTAAGAACTAAAAAATAATAAAAAATTAGAAACAAATTTAATTTTTCCTTTAAAACAAGGTCCATCTTCATTAAAATTATGTTTTCTGGACATGGTAGCACATACCCGTAATCCCAGAATTCAAGAGACTGAGGCAGGAGAATCACCACAAGTTTGAGGCCAGCCTGGACTACACAGTGAATTCAAGACCAACCTGAACTACGTAAAAGGCTCTGCCCCGGAACACAAAACAAAATGAAAAGAAATCATATTTGACAGAAAAGTGTACCCAACTTCCAGGTTATCTCTGGTCACCTCAGAAATATGTACAATTTAAGATAAAATGTCTAAGATCTGTAAAGCTTAAAAAATGATTGTTTTTTATTTCAAATCATTGAAAAGGTAATAACAATAGAAGTTCACAGAAAGATACCCTTCCAGGTCATTTTTCTTATCTCTTTTCCAAATCTAACACTTTTTTATTGAATTTTGCCCCCTATCGTTTCCCTATATTTTTACGGAGAACAAACACGTTTATATATCACAATGCTTTGTCAGAACCACCAAGTGTGAGGGATATTATTCTTTTCTGGGTTTCTCATGGTGTGTATTGTGTGCACTGTTGTAGGTTTACTAAATGTCAGTAATAAAGCAGTGCCACCATTGTACACACAACCTCTGCAGCTGAGATAATAGTAAAATAGCATGTGTATGGCTTCAATAGTCGTACTTATCTAAGAAAATAAATAAATAGTTCGCCAGAGCCTGAGCTCTAGCTTTGCTCACCTTATCTCCTTTAGACATTTGGGCACAAACTCACTGGCACAGAGTGAAGCCCATATAATCTACCACTGAATAAATTATTCAGTAATCTGTGATGTCCTTGTAACATGAGAATCCCCTATTAAAAAAATAAATAGCTGCACTGCTTACTGAGGCACATGCCTGCTATTTATAGTCTGCATGGAAGTTGCTTTGCTAGTAAACCTGGCCAGAAGTCCCCGGTAATGTACAAGGACTGATGTTTAGCAGGGTAAGCAAGCTACCTGTCGCATGCAGGTGTGCGGTTGTGTGACGCATACAAGGGGCCGGCAGAGAAAGCCCCAGCAGATATGTTATTTGTTGTATCTGTCTCATTTTTCTCCTTAATGCTGTGGAAATTCAAACAGGGACAAAATATCTATAGGTCACCTGCATGGCCAATAATATGTATTCCTGACTGTATCCAGGCAATCAGATCCCTACTTTTAAAAAAGAAGATATTTTCATTTTCTTCTAAGAATGTCAGATGCTCTCTTATAGCCTCAGGCGCCCTGAGCCTCCCATCTTACCTCTTTCTCAGATAAGAGTATCATGGCCGGGAAGCTGAGTGGGACACAGGTGCATGGGGCACAGGGCTCAAGGAGGGTCATTGAACATTAGGGTGCAGCAGGTGGCCTCAGTGGAAACTCATGCTGGGAGAGAAATAGCCAGGTGTCTCTTTCCTATTTAATTTTTGATTAAAAATATTTTATGAATATAGAAGCATAACTGGTATATGGGCAATTTCTTTTGCAATAGATCCACAAATGATAGAAGAGCCAACCAACTCCATTATTTATGCAGTAAATGTCATGTTAACTTTTGCATTGACAATTATTAAAAAAAGATTTCAATTATTAAAGAAAGTGTGAACTGATGAATGAAATATTATTTGGATTTTTCCAATGCCTCATGCAGCTGTTTAGTCATAATGATATTTCTGAAAAAGATATAAAAGCCACAGAAATAATAATAATTAAAAATTGAAACATATAATTAATCTTAAATTATTACAATGAAATTTTATCACACACCTATCAGAACAGTTGACTTTTTAATTTTTTTTTTTTTTGCAGTACTGGAATTGAACCAAAAGCCTCATGCATGCTAGGCAAATGCATCTCTGGTCTTCTTTTTAGTTGTATTTTGAGACAGCATCTTGCCAAGTTGCCCAAGCTCACCTCAAACTTGAAATCTTCCTGCCTCAGTCTCCAAAGTAGCCAGAATTGCAGGCATGCACCACCACACCTGGCTCAAAATGGTTAAAATTTAAAATAGTGACAATACCAGTTGTTGGCAAGGCTACAGAGAAACTAGGTTACACACACATTGCATAGGTGATGGTCACTCTGGAGAACATTATGGTAGTTTCTTATAAAATTAAATATGTAATTTATCACACAAACCAGCAACTAAACTCTTGGAGCCCTCATCATAGAAAATTTTAAGAAATTATGTAAAATAAAACCTATATACAGATGGCTACATGAGATTTATTCAAAATAGGCCCCAAATGGCAACAACCCAGATGTTCTTCACTGAGTGGTTAAATGAATAATGGTACATCTACATTGGAAGATTATGCAGCCATCAAAAGGGAAGAAAACATTGGTACATGCAAAAATTGGATGGATTGAAAGGAAGACCAAGTTAAAAAAAAAGCTAATCCCAAAGAGTTACATATTTCATGATTTCATTTATATGGCAGTCGTGAAACGATGAGCTACAGTGATGGACAACAGTTCAGTGTTTGGCAGGGGTTAGGACTGGGAAATAGAGGAGGCAACAAGAGGGAACAGGTAGAGTTACAAAAAGGTAAGTGAGCAATAGATACATAGACTCCTACGGGGAATAAAACAGATAAACTACAGGGAATAAAATAGATAAAACTAAATGCATGCGTTCAAACATGCAAACACGCACATGCACATACCATGCACATACAAAACTGGGAAAAGCTGATTGTAATCCATGGACTGTGCCAGTGTCGATATTCTGGTTTTGATATCGTACGTGCTATAGTTTCATTAGATGACGTTACTATTGGGAAGAAACAAGGACACTTTGAATCTCTCAGTATTATTTATTACAAATAAATATGAATCTGTAATTATTAACGCTCACACGCATGTGTGAAACGGCATCAGCAGAGGTCATTTCGGTGGTGCCATCCGGGGTGCTGGGTTGGGAAGAGAATTCTTAGCAGTGGGAGCCACCATGTGCTAATGACAGTGAGCTCCCAGCAGTAAGGAGAAAACAGATGTCCCTCCCTATGGGGGCCCAAAGTCCCACCATGAGCTTTTCTAAACTTTAGTAACCCTAATACGTGCCATTAGACAGGGTGCAGGATGCTCCAGCTGCTGGAACCAAGTCTTGTTTTTTTGTAATATATTCAAACTATGGAAAGAACAGTGGATTATCTGTGGGTGGCCGTGAATGGGGCTGTATTAGTCTCCAGAGTTTCAACTGTGCTTCTGTTTGATTATCAAACTACAGTCCCATTGATGCCCTCTCCTGAGAATATCCTCCAGGCACCATGCAAAAGAGCTTCGGTAGCATGAAAACGTGTCCTGCATTTGTAATTGTAACCTATCCCTACATAGCCATTTCTCAATTAACTCAGCTCTAGGATAATCCAAGATAAAGAAAAATAAGAGCTGACAAAGACAGAAAAGAAACGAGTGAGTCAAGCAGTAACGGGGCGCGGTTCCTTTAGACCTCAGGTGGGTCGATGGAGCTTTCAGACCTGGGATTGATGTGGGCCTCACCCCAACCCAGAGTCATTTGTGGGTGGAAGGGACTAACACTAATCTACTGCCTGCTTGGAAGGGGGCTGGGAGTCCAGGATTAGTGAGGAAAAATACTTATTTACCGTTCCTGTTAAGACTGCAACTTTAATACTGATTGAACAGCAATTCATAGCCTGTTTCTAAATTTCCTTAGTGCAGCTCCAGAACACAAACAAGTTCCAAGTGTGCGTTCCTTAATTCTCTTCTCTTTCTCTCTGCCTCTATCTCTGTCTCCGAACATCCATTATTTTGGTTTATTTGCAGACCTTCAGATAGCCACTGAAGTCCTAATCTGTTTAAAGGACACCCAAAACATTTTATCTCTCTTAACAGACCTCTATGAGGCATGTTCAGCTTGAACACTGAAGTCTATTCTTCGTTGTCCGTCCTGCTGTTGGCTCACCAGCATGGGATAGATGGTTTGGGCATGAGCTTTGGGTTTGATGGATCTGCACTTGCTACCTGTGTGACCTCTTCAAGTTATTTGACTTATCTGAACTTCAGTGTTCTAATCAGTTAGGTAAAGTGGCTAAGAGCATAGGCTTTAGGGTTATCTCATCTGATTTAAACTATATACTGCCTGGGTGCCCTTGGATAAATTACTGGACTTCCTTAAACTTGTTCCTGCACCTGTTAAATGTATGTGGCAGAGATAAATATGTTCCCTCGTTCCTTAATGCATTAGTCACTTTTCTGTTGCTGGGACAAAGTACCAGACATACACAATCTAAAGGAGAAAAGGTTTATACTGGCTCATGATTTCAGAGGTCTCAGTCCGTGGCCAGCTGACTCCAAGGCAGAAACATCACAGCAGAAGGGTGCAGGAGTGTAGAGCTGCCCACCTCACGGTAGCCGGGAAGTGAAGAGACAAGGAGAGCCAGAGAGTAAGGGACGCAGGGTACGGTACCCAAAGTGACACTGTCGTGACCCACCCAGTCACATCCAGACATGTGCTTCACTGTGGTAATCTCTTAGGCATCTCTCAAGCCAATCAAGTTGAATTCAAGATTAACCATAACTGAAAAACAGCACACACGCACACACAATTTTGTAGTATGCAGCAAAGACAGTACTTGGATAGAAATTTATCAACATAAAGGCCTATATTAAAATAGAAAGATCTCAAATCAACTGATATTGCCACCTTAAGAAATTAGAAAAAGGAGAGCGAATTCAACCTAAAGCAAGCAGAGAGACGCAATAAAGAGAAGCGGGGAGAAATTTAATGAAGAAGTGGAAAAATAGAAATAAGCCAATAAAACTCTTGTGAAATTAAATGAGATGGTAAGGGCATACGTCTGGAATAGAGGTGCTCTATAAAAAGCATTTCTTCTTCTTGTTTTCCCGTGGATGGATGTGCCAGAAATTATCACCATTTGGTGATGTCTGTTCCCACTTTTCTCTACATTGTCAATCTCCCTCGCTTCTTGGCTCTGTATTTCTGCATTTATTCTCTTGTAATTTCAAAATCAATGCACATATTACTTCATAATCATTCATGGATATGCAGAGTGGTAAAAATTTTGAGTGGCTATTGGTATAACAAAACAATAATTTGCTTTCTTGTTTAAGTTTTCATAGCATTAACAAATATCCATTTTGGGGTCTGTGTAGTGACACTTCTGTTTCCTGAGTCTAATGATGGACTGCTGGTATTCCTAGACTCAAAAAGGCTGTACACGACTTTTAGGGAAAATATATGTGTTAAAGAAGCTTCTTTCTGTCATGAGTTATAGTGCTGTTTGCTGTGGTTCAATGTTAATAAATCAGCAATATGCATGCGATATCTCTAAATAGACACACATCAAACCAGGTTATATGTTTGTTAATTAATGAAAATATTGTATCCAAACTAGGTATGGTCACACACACCTGTAACCTCAGCCACGCGGAAAGCTGAGGCAAGAGGATTGCAAGTTCCAGGCCAG
Source organism: Dinomys branickii (assembly GCA_004027595.1). NCBI lineage: Eukaryota > Metazoa > Chordata > Mammalia > Rodentia > Dinomyidae > Dinomys > Dinomys branickii. The sequence continues at coordinate 22,083 of PVLD010017406.1, read as the reverse complement.
ACTAGGCAACTTAGTGAGATTCTGTCTCAAAATACAAAATAAAAAAAATAAAAAGAGCTGAGGACATAGCTCAGTGGTACAGCCCACCTGGGTTCAATCCCTGATGCTGAAAAAAAAAATACATGTCCAGATGGAGGCTTGTGGAGACCTAATCCTGTCTTTCCCTTAGGAGCAGAGGTTCAATATTCTTTAATTCAGTATTTGCAGTGACTCTGCAGAACATTACCATAAATAACAGGGACCAGCTGTACACGTACCTGCTTTAATAGATTAAAACATGGCTCTACTATTTGCAACTCCCCTACTAAGAGACTGCTTCTCTGCACCGTGAATCTGGGCTGGCCTCCCAACTAGCCTTGACCATGAACATGTGTCTGCGATGGGTAAGTTCTGGAGCCATGCAGCTTTGTCCCAAGACTATCATGTAAGGAGGGGAGCTGAGCCTCTTGCAGAATCAGAGCCTCATGCACATGGAAAAGAACCAGAGGATCCAGCTGCCAGCCAGTTCCACCTACTACACGTGTGAGCGAGGGCATCTTGGACTTTTCGGCCCAGTCCTTCCTCCAGCTGAGCCCAGGCAAAACCAGCCAGAGTTGTCCAGCTGACTTAGCATCGTGAGGAATAATAGAGTATGCCATGAAAACCATAAATTCTGAGGTAGGTGTTTTGCAGGAAGCAACAGCTTATACAGCTGCCCATCTGGGGTTCAGCAGAGCCAGGGTACTTGCTTTTGCAAATTATATACGACACAGGTCACTTTGTGGCGGAAGCATTTCATTGTCTTTCCCTTGTGGCACCAAGGAGGTGAGTGTTGATAAGAAGAGCTGTAGGACTCAATGGAGGCCGGTGTGGTGGTGCATGACAGCAAGGCCGGCACTCCGGGAAGCTAGGGCGTGAAGATCCCAAATTTGATCTAAATCTAGGCAGCTTAGCAAGACCCTGTCTCAAAATTTTAGAAAAGGGGTCTGGGGATGTAATTCAGTGAGACGGCCCTGGGGTCAAACTCCAGTACCAAGAGAAGAAAAGAAGAATGTACTTTTTTAGAAAGATTGAATAGAATGTTAAATCAACACCCACGGACAGTTGCCCTGGAGAGATGCCTAAACCCACAGAAAATATATGTGAGCTATAATTAATAATCCAAATATTAATCCTTAGATTTGGGAGCTGTTGCTTACTATAACATAACATATCTAGCCCATCTGACATATATTTGATATATCAGAACTGGAGCTTTTAACAGCTATTTGCAATGTAATACATTTTTCTCACTCACCTGAGAATTTCTAGACCTACCTGGGAAGAGGAAGAAATGTTTTGAATTTAGGCCATTAGTTCAGTGCAAAGTTCACTGTCTGGGATTCATTACAAATATTACTCTGTCTCTTCGAATCCTTTCATCCTGAATGCATTTGTTGGTACCCTTGCCAATTAATTGTATAAATGATGCTCGCGGACACTGGTGAGAATCTGATAGTCCCGTGGAGAATGAAGAGTTGATCCTGAACCAGGTCAGTGGCTATAGCCTGCAGAGGAGAACAGAACACCAGTCAGCTGACCTCACTGTCTTTCCTAAACTGTGTCCCATTATCACAGTCAAGTTCACCTTACAGCTGAACTGGTATGCAACAATTTTCTCATATGGCAGGTGAAATGAGAAGTAAAATGTGTCCTGAAATCTTAATGCTAGCTGATAAAAATTAAAGTTCTTTAATGATGTTTCTCAAAAAAACACCTACTTACCTCCTCAGACAGGACTGTGCAAGGGAGGCAGACACGAGTTAGCTTTACAAATGGTAACACTTGATGTGTTTCTACACAAAAATACCCTTAGCTGATGAACATGGAGAAAGACCTTTACTGAGAAGAAAGACTTGCACTTGAGTCTCATCATCAAAGGCGGATGCGCCTACTGGCCCACAGAGACACACAGCAGATCCGCGTGTATGGTGAGGGAGGACTGAGGACACCAGCACACAGCAAATCTTGCACACATTTGAACTGCTGATCCATGCCGTTATCGTTCCACATCACTCTCAGAGTTGGAATTGACACTACTGGAAGGTCTGGGCATTTGTGGCTGTCCCTGTACAGACGTTTATTTTGCCAAATGCCAGCCTCTATAACGGTGGATTTCATTTCCCAGAACTCCTTGGTGCATAACTTCCACTGGCTCTGGTCACACCCTTCTTCTCTCCCCACTCCTTTTTCTACTCTTCTGGATTATCTGAGTCAAAATTTGGGACAAGAACTGGCAAGGACTCAACTTGAGCCAAACCAGTACAAGTGGCTTTGATTTTGAATTAAAAGAAGAGTGGACATAAAGTTGGACTTCTGGGTAAATGTTTCCCTTTGGGTTAGGAGCTCAGTGTCCTGCTGGTCCAGGCTAGCACTAGACCCCATCTTGCCCAGAGCTGCCTTCAGTGTGTGATCCTCATGTGACTGCTGAGCTTGGCCCGTCTGTGGTTACCTCCTCCTGGCTCCTCGCATTCGCCTGTCCACTCTCGCCCCATTACCTCTGAAGGCGCCAGTCAGTAAACAGAACCCTGGGAAGCAAGGAGAAAGGAAGGGGTAAGCACCCATCACATGGCCACATTCTGTACCCTTTCTCTTCTCTGCTCTCTGGAGTTCCTCGCTCTGCTCCCCCTTCTGCCTCTCCAGCTCGTGCGCACTCATGTCCTGTCCCCTGTTCCCCTCGAAGTTGGGCCACACTCACGTATGTAAACCTGCAATTCCTGAGGCTGGCCGCCGCCACTGTGCCTCGGAGCATGGAGGTGCAGAGTGACACCTAGGTGACCCTACCACAAGGGGAGCCCAAGATAGGAGGTTCAGGTAAGGATGCCCTGGACCTTTGTCCTGCCCTAAACTTGGGGGCAGATCCACAGCACCGTCCTGTGAGGAAACTTCTGTTTAGGCCTCCACTGACTTCAAGGCAGAAGGTGGCCATGTGGACACAGTCAGTGCTGCAGGGTTTTATGACCGGTTTTCATGGACAGTTAAGTAAATAGCCTTTCTGAGAACCTACATATCTGTCAGGGGACAGGGCACTTTCCCTGGAGATAGCAGTTCTTGTGAAAATCAAGAACAAAGAGAGCAGGGACAACCCAAAGCTAATGGCAACAATGTGTAAAGAAAATACCTCGAATGAGAAGGCATGCTTCCTGGTTTTCGCTGGCCTCAGACTGTTCACACGGGCCTGGAGCCACTTACTTTTCACTCTGAACCTGTGCTCCTCCTGTGAGAAGAGAGGTGCCCTTCCTGTCTCACAGGGATCACTGTGCGGCTAAATGGAGACATTGCATAGGCCAGGGCATTAAGGCAGGAAAGTTCTGCAGCAAAAGGGACAGGTGGCCTGTGTTCCTCTGCCCCAGGATACAATGCAAGCTGCTTTCCCCAGGCAGGTGTTTATGTTCCCTGACATGTTGGTACTGTGCAGCGCTTGCTTGTGTGTCCTAAGAAAGCTCCTTTGATTGTGAGGTTGAAAATCATTGCCCTAATAATTATTGCCCATTAGAGCTAAGACAATAGGAGCCCTGCTGGGTCAGAACTCTCCCTTACATAGCCCCAAGCACTGGTAGTTCAGAGACAGATGAGCTTCACGGAGCAGAGGAGGCCAGAACTGGACTTGAATTTAGGGGCCAGAAATAGAGCAAGACGTAGCAGGAACTCTGCTTGGAACCAAGACCGAGGGATTCTGGAAAAGAAGCCAAAAGTATATCAGGAGGGATGGTGAGCAGGGCTGTAGGAGTAGATGGAGACAGTGACAGCCCCTTACCATGCAGCACATGCCAAGGTTTTAAAAATGCCGGTGCAGATTTTATTTCACTGAATTCTAACAAGGACCCTGTGTTGCATGTACTACTTTGACCCTCCTGACATTCCCACTGTGGCTCAGAGGAGTTAAGTGACTTTCACAAGATCATAAAGTAGTTGTCTTAGTCACCTTCTTCTCATTGCTGAGACAAAGTACCCCAAACTCAAAGTTAAAGGAGGAAAGGTTTATTTACCTCACGGTTTATCGAGGTTTCAGTCCATAATCAGCAGGCTCCAAGGCAGGGTGCCCTGGCAGAAGGGCATCACAGAGGAGAGCCAGTTCAGAAGACAGCGAAAGCAAGCCAGGGAAGGGGGAGACACGTTTCTTTCTGTCTCTTTTATTTTATCCAGACCGCTGGGGTGAGAGCAGCGCTAATCTGGTCAGTGGACTGATCCCAGCAATCATACAACCTTAATCCCAGCACCCAACCGTGTATCAATCACAAACTCTAGATTCAGCCACCTCTGAAAAAGCCCCTTCTAAAAGTGTTTGAGGCTCATGGGGACATTTAGAACCAAACCCAAACAGGAGCAGAGTGTGGCAGGAAAATGAGGTAATTTGCCAAGTTAGGAAATTTGAATTCTTCCCCTTTACTACTTCCCTGGGACTTCCCCTTCTACTGTCATATAGTGCTGAAGACAGATGCCAACCTAGAAAAAGAGATAAGCTGTGAATGGCATTTGGGGTCTAGTGGGCCTGGGGTTTAGGGGAGATGGCAAAAATGTAACTGCATTTTACTCCTAGTCCTTGTTTGTCCTGGAACCAAACCCAGTTTGTGTCTCCCAGACCTGCCTAGCCCCACCTGTCCCCTGGCCTCAGCCACGGCTACCACCACCAGACCCATAATGCCCTGGGTGAACTGTGCTGATGTGGTTCAAACCTGTCCCAGAGGCTATCGCTCTGAAAAGCCCTAGGAGCTGAGGTAATGAGGTCCTACTCTGCCTGCCTGCCTGCCTGAATGAATAAATGAATGTTGTCATCGCAGAAGTGGGCTAGTTACTGCAACAGCAGGTTGTTATAAAAACAATTCAGCCCTTCTTGGTCCCTTGTCCTCTCTGCCCTTCTGCTTTCCACCAAAGGACGACGGAGCACAAAGCCCTTACCTCACGCCAGTGCTCTGCCCCGAGATCTCCTGGCGTCCAAAACCATAGCCAAATGAATTTCTGTTTATTGTGAATTACCAGTCTTAGTCGTTCTGTTACCATAGCAGAGGACAAACTCACATACCTGGAGTTTTGTGTTTCCGTGCCCCATCCCAGTCCAAACACAACACAGTAAGTGCGAGCCAGCTTCACAGTGACTTCCAGAGCAGTCAAGTCGTACTCCGCAGACCTGTCAGGGAGTGAATGCCCCACAGTGAGAGCCGTGACCAAGGGAGCTAGGAGGCAACAAAAGCCAGCCGATAAATCCCTTTTCTTCCCTGTCCCGGTCTGAGGAGTGGTGGAACCACCTCGCCCACTGGAAGATTCTGCACGTGACCAAGGAACAGCATGTTTTCCTGTGACAGTGCCGCGATCTGGGTCAAACTCCCATTTCCTGCCTTGCTCCTTACCCTTCCCATTAAGCCTGAATACACAGATTTTGCCTCATACATTTTTTCGGGGCTGGGCATAGTAGCACACAGTAGCCTATAGTTCCAGCACTCCGGGAGGCTGAGGTAGGAAGATCTTAAGTTTAAGGCTAGTCTGAGCAATGTAGTGACTTAGGGAGAGCCCATGTCAAAATAAAATATAAACGTGTTGGGGATATAGCTCAGTGTGAAAGCCCTGGGTTCAATCCCTGGTACCACAAAAACAAACAAAAACAAAAAACCTTTTTCTAGGAGTCAGTCACTTTTTCACCAGAACCCTTACTTCCTGCCCTTCTCTGGAAGGACTGTAATCAAGGATTCCCCAGGAAGCCGTTGGACTACAGGTCCAGGACCCTCCCGGTAGTGACACCTCATACGGCGGGGAGGACCAATGGCCTTTAGGAGGCTGCCTTTCTCAGAAGCAGGAGCTGGGGAGCAGCAGACACAGCGAAAGCCGGTATCTCAGGTGAAGCTCTCTAGGTGAAAAGCTTCTGATGCTACAGTGTCCCACCCACAATGGCACGGACTCCTTTAGTACAAAAGGGACAGCTCTGTGAGAAAATAGCAGCTTCCAGATGCACTCTCTAAAATTGGAAACCATTTGTCTGAAGTTCTCCACGTTTATAAGATGAAATTAAAGTTTCCCCTACTTACTAACAAATAGATGAAAAAGGAGAATAGCTTCTTCACTGCCTATCAGAGTCCACTGTACAACTCATCCAAAGAAGGCATTTTCCAGGCTCGGCAAGCCATATGGGGCCAAAGGACTTTAAGCTGCCTGGAGGGGAGGGCCCGGCAATCCCAGGTTCTGACGTTGCCATCACTAAGCAGGGATGGGCCCTGAGCTCACTCTGTCCTGCTCCAGGAATCTGTCACACCTCACATTTGGTAACTTTATTAAGTGGCGCCATGGAGAGGTCACATTTGAGTCCAGGGCACAGTGGTAACCTGAGAATTCCCAGGGCAAGAGCTGCTGCCAGCGGACAGAGCCAGCTGGAGCCCAGGACCCACTCTTGGGTGCAGGAGGAAGCATGTCCGGAGGAGGCCAGTGGCTGGAACAGCTGGTGCTGTATGCAGGAGGCAGGGAGCTGCCTCCACGGCCTTTCTCTGTCCCTTCCCACCCTTGAGTACCCATCCTCCTGGACTCTGCTCGCTGGTCTGCTCCAGAGTCCAGCTCCTCCTCTTCCTCGCTGTAGGGCCTGGCTCAGTCAGGCCTTTGTCTCTCTCACCCACAATGCAACCTCCAGATTGATCTCCTGGCCTCCAGTTTAGTTTCTGTCAAGTCTCCACTCCCTAATCCTAAGGCTGGGTGGGGTGAGTTTAAACGCATTTATAATGAGCATGCTCAAGCACAGTAATGTGTGAGAATACCCAAGCCTCTCAACCCCCAGTGTTCTGGGAGGTTCTGCTGCAAGCTATCACCCTCCCTTTGCCTGCACCAGAGCTTCTCTTGGCTCCTAGAGTCTCCCAGACCCGGCTTTCGGTGTCTGGCTGGAGGGTGGCAGGCATGCCAGGGGACCTGGGGGCCTCTCGAGAACGTGCTGGGCAAGCACTGTATCCTGAGCATAAGTCCCATCCCATTCATTCTAATTTTTCAAACTCAGGATTATTACTGTTGCACTGTTCCCAGGTCCCACAAGTGCAGTGTCACCTGAGGGAATGGGTAACTTGGGTGTCTGCGGAGTTGCCGCTCCTTTCCGTCACAAATCTGTTCCCAGCATCACAGCTTCCTTCCTCTTGGATCCCTCCACATTTGGGTCCAGGGCCAGGGCACACTTCTGTGTCTCCTGGGCTCCTCCTTGGCCACCAGCCCTCCTTCAGCTACAGGTTGTGGAACCCAGGAGGAGCAGCAAGAACCTGGGCGGCCCCAACACCTCAGGGTCTGCAGTGTGGCCTCTCGTCCTGCTCACTCAGTGGCGCAGATGGCAGCTCAGTCCCCTTCGCTTCTGACTCACAGAAGTGTCTCCCAGGCCTCGGCTCCCTGCCAGGCCACACACTTGTTCCTCACACATCTCTTCATACACTCTCGCCTCCCTGTAATCTAGTCTCCACACGGTACTCACGGAAACATTTGAGAGGTATAATCAGCCACATTGCTCCCTTACTTAAAATCTTCCAGTGATTTCCATTCTACTGGGAAGAAAATCTAAGCACTGGGCTGGGCCTCCAAGGCCCGTGTTAGAGGTAGCCTGGCCTGAGCACTCTGGCCTCATCTCCCACTTTCCTCTCCCTGTACGTTCAGTCACGTTGGTACCTTCCTGCTCGTCTTTGAATACATCACACTCCTTCCTGCCCTGGGCCCTCTGTGCCTGCTGAGTGCTCTCCCCACGGTTAGCACCTTTCCTGCTCAGAGGCCTCAGACCACCGGGGTAATAGCCCTCCTGTCCGGCTGTTGCATTCAATCCTGCCCCCATTTCCTTAGCACAAAAAGCCACCGCAGTCCTTGCAGTTATTTATCTACTTGTCTATAGGGCGTCTCTCCTGTCTAGAATGTCAGCCCCTAAGGCCAGGAGGCTGCTCTCCTTGTTCATGGGTTTGTCTCAAGGACTCAGCCCAGGGCCAGCCACAGAATTAGTGCTGAACTAATGCGTATTCCAAACAAATGAATCCAGACCTCGAGGTGAGGTGGCTCAGGCTTCTCGGCCTTCAGAGTGGCATACCTGCCTGGAGGACTGGCATCTGCGGGACGCCTGGACCCGCAGCTGAGAGGGGCGCTCCCTGCCCTGCATGGGTGGATGCTGGCCTCCAGCAGTGGGTGTCCTCTCCTGTCCTCTTCACCATGTGCCCCTCTCCAGTGTGCATCTGACTTTCATCCTCTGCTTTTCTCATTCAACACTGCTTTTTCAGTTTTATGGTATCTTTCACACAGATTAGAATATGCCAATGCTTTAGGTAGCATTTTAAAAAGCTACTAGATCTTGCACTTGGGAGGTAGGGGCAGGGCAGGGGCAGAGGCAGGGGCAGGGGCAGGGGCAGGGGCAGGGGCAGGGGCAGGGGCAGGGGCA
>PVLD010017406.1:0-13594 GCA_004027595.1 Dinomys branickii | reverse complement strand
CTCCCTTCTCATATATAAGATGCTCTCCTTAGCTATTGTCAAAAGTTGCAGGAGATGTAGCTCAGTGCTACCACACATGCTTTGCATGGTCAAGATGCTCGGTTTGCTCCCCACAAGAGAGAGAAGAAAGGAGGGAAGGAAAGAATAAGAAAGGAAGGGAAGAGAAGAGAGGAAAGGAAGGGAAAACGTTGGAGGCCCCTCTTTTTTGGTGCCATTTACAAGCCTAGTACAATTGTAGTTAGATCCATTTACTATTTAAAAAACCTTATGAAAAGATACAACATATTTAAATAATTCCTTTGCTAAACAGCTCTCAAACCATGTAAAAGTGATTGTTCCAGGGAAAATAAGCTGACGCTTAGCTGCTTCACTGATTTTCTTTTGTCTGCATGTATGTGTCTGCAATATTACGAACTTCAAAAAAGTGCCCTTCCAAAACGTCAGATTTTTAATTAAGTGAACAGTACTGCTATAATTCCCTGATAAGTGAAATGAGCATTTCCACATGAATCAGAAATGCCAACTTGCTAATAGCTTCCTGGAGGTTTTGTTACAAAAGCATCACTGTTTTTGTCATTGTTCAGGCATCATAAACACCATATTACAATCTGGAAATAAGAACGTTCCGCAGGCAGTTGATTCCCCAATGTAGACAGGATGTTCCAGAAGACAGCTTTCTCCCTGTCCCTATTATAATACATGACAACAGTTAATTGGTTAGAAAAATATTTCAACATTGTTTTATTTTAGTGAAACTCACCAAATTCAGATCATCAGGAAGAGGACGCTGGCCCACTTTTTAAAATTAGAGAGCTTACATTAAAGAATACCGGGTTGAAGACTTTCTAAAGGCAGAATGGCTGGTGTGCCTGGCTTCGTTTCCCTGCCATCTAGCTGGGTAATTTGAAGGCCTCAGTTTCCTCGTCTGTAAAATGAACGTTGTGTCTGCGGCCAATACTGTACGTCAGAGGCCTGCTGTGAAGACTAAGTGCTTGGGACAAAGAAATGGCCTGTAATAAGCATCTAAATAATGTGAAGGACTCAGGAGTCACTACCAGAGGATGAGATGCAAGTTGCTACCTTTAACAACTCAGAATGTGGCCTAAGTATTTGCAGGAAGACATCTTGGTCAGCCCCCTTCAAAACACTGATGAGTCTTTTGTAACTCACAGCACCATGTGCATGCCAACAATTATCCTGCTAAAGTCCTGTAAAGAGCTGATCTCTTTTTTCTTTTGTAGTACTTAGGATTGACCCCAGGGACTTTGCACTGAACTAACTCCCCAATACCCCTACCCCCTTTTAATGTTGGGGCAGGCTCTCACTGAGTTGCTAAGTTGCCCAGGCTGAGTTGGACTTGTAATCTTCCTGCCTCAGCCTCCAGAATGCTAGAGTTACAGGCATGGGCCACCATGCCCAGCTCAGAGCTGATTTCTTAAGTAAACCCGATGCTCTCCTTGCACTTTTGTTTGTCTTCTAAATTTTCTTGGCAAATCTTTCCTTGTAAGCCATGTAGAAGAAAGCTTCAGTTTAGCCTGGCCATGTTCACTTGCCCACATTTAAAATTAGTGGGATCTAAAGGAATGAAGTTACGCTGTGCTTCAAAACAACAGAACAATACACAGCAGGGCTACCACAGAGCGTACACATTTGTTTTTGAGTCGGAGCCTTGGTATAGCCAGTTCAATGTCAGTTGTTCCCCTTCCTAACCACTTCCTTTGCCTTAAACTCCCTTGTTTAATTCCATCTTGGAATACAGTCATTGAATTTGTTACATAAATCTGCACTTTCCACTGTGTTTTTCCTAATTAAGTTATTTAGCAAGTCCCCATGGTTTTGTTGTTAGGCCTAAGTAGGCATTTCATTATTTGGGTGACTCATTTCTCGGCTCCATATGAGTGACAGCAATAGCAAGATCAGAATTACACCAGGTTTAAGGGACTGAACTGGCTAAGACTTACTGAGACGGTCTCAAACATTCCTAGGGACCTGGAAGGCCACATTCCTTCGCAGGAGGCCTCTCCCCACCCTCTTACTCTGAGCCAGGCGTCCTCTGTCCAGAGGTTCTCCTAGCACTGGGCCTCGGCTGACATTACCTTTCTAAATTCCACAGAGGAACAGGAGCCTGAGAAGTCTGGTTCAAATGCAGACTCTGTGGCCTCCAGCAAGACTGTGGTGACACTGGGTGGTGGTCCCTGGTGCTCAGCCTACAGACCACCTCCCTTCACGGAGATGGCCTGGATGTTCGTGTTCTCTCACAATTCATGTTGCAACACAGTCCTTAATGCAACAGTATTCAGTGGTGAGGCCTTGAAGATGTGATTAGGTCAAATGGTCTCAGCCCTCAAAGACAGGAGTAGAACCTTTACAAGAGGCAATGAGGGAGTCATTTGGGAATCTCTGTCCCCTTCCATCCCTTCTGCAGTGTGAAGATACAACATTCATCCCCTCCAGAGGCTGCAGCAACTGCCACCATCTTGGAAGGAAACAACGGCCTCATCAGACACCACACCTGCTCACCATCACACCTGGACTTCCAGGCTTTAGAACTCTGAGATAAATTTCTGCTGTTTAAAAATTACCCAGTCTCAGACATTCTGTTACAGTACCTCAAGAAGACTAAGACCTCGATAGAGATATGCACACAGCCCACACAGTCCTCTCAGGGAGAACAGAACTGGGAAGGGGCCTCTGAAGCCCTGGAGAACATTCCAGAAGAGAGCACTGAGGTCCTATCCCTCGAAGGTGTTGTCCAAGGCAAAGATTCAATATACTTGCTAGGTCTTTTCATTTTTCACATTGTAAATGCCATCCCGGACCCCAGACTGTATTGGAGACAGGAGCTCAGTCAAATACAAGGAAGCGGACTATTTAAAACACAGTGGCGTATTTCCTGTAGCGTAGTATAGATGAAGTTACAGAAGGGAAGGAGCTCAGACGCTGGTGTTGCAGGAGGAGCTTCCTGGAGGAAGCCAGCTCCGAACCAGCGCCAGAGGAAGGGAAGGGCATCTGTTCTTCCCATTGTCATCAGAATCTTTAACAGCCTCTTCACCTCATGGCTTTGTCATTGTCAGTCATGTGTATTTTCTTGGCTTTAAATTGTTCTTTCTTTCCTCCTTCGTCTGGAAAACCACTGTGCGAAGAGCTCAGTTTTCTGCCCATGTCATTTTTGGGCCCACAAACTGAAGACAAGCGGCTTAAGACCACCACTCCTAGGGGAAAGGGATTTTTAAAAAATGCTGTATTATGTGCATGTACCCATTCCCCAAGACTGTAAATGGCATGAACTGCAAACACGTACTTTAAAAAATGTCACTCCCACTCATCTTGGTCCCATGTGCTTTGATTTTTCAAATTAACTTCAGGTTTGTCTGCATGATCCAGGCACCCTCTGCATGACCTTCCCAACTTGGCACAGAATTGTCCCTCTGTCCCTTGCAGGTGTTATGACAAGTAACAAACTACAGTGGAAATGTTTGAATTTTCCCTGTCTCTGTCCCTACCCATCTGGGACGCCATAGTGGTGACAGGAGATAAATAAAACCCCGTGTAGCTGCCCTGTATCTTCAGTTCTCTCTGTGGGCTGGGCCACAAACCTTTGTAACATTTATATTTGTAACTGTAAAGTTTATTCTTTGTGTACAGCATGAATGACAATAGGTTTAAACAGCTTCACAACTAAAGTGTAAAAGGATAAGGGACACAGGTTTCCTGGATCTTCAATTTAAAAAAACCGAAGAACACGGATCAGGCTTTGTTTGTCTTTGGTGCTGGGGACGGAAACCAGGGCCTCACACATGCTATAGCACATGCTGAGCACACCGCAGTCCTGGCTTTCCACCTACAGAGACAGTGAGAGTAGGAAGAGCTTGGATGCTGAGTCACCCCTGACAGACTCGCCCCCCAGACTTCTGCTGTTCTCCACTACACACTCCGTCACTGAGGGCCAGGGACACCTAGACGCCTAGGTGAGTGCCCTTCATTTATTCAGGAGGCGACTGTGACTTGGGGCATCTCTCATCCCCCCTCAGCCTTGCTTTCTTCACACGGTAACACACTCCCAGGGGGAATAGAAAAGTAAACGAGGAGCTGGAGCTGGTGCTCAGCAGGTGGTCAGTGCAGCCTGGTGGCCACCTCAGGCCTGGAGGTGGGGTCGCGCTCCTGTCCCGGACCCCCTGCCCGGTCCTGGGGAAGGGTCTGTGCTCCTGTGGGTGGGGTCACAGTAGCCACAGCAGCAGGGTGTGAGTTCTCTGTTGCTGGCAAACACAGCCAAAGTGTGGTTTCTCCAGCTGGAGCGGAGGTAATTACAGCAAGCAAGCCCTCTCCTCATACTAGCTCTTTCTTCAGTACTAGGAAAACCTTACCAAATTTAAGTTTACAAAACATGATTTTTAGCTGGTGGCTGAAACACTCCCCTCAGCAATCCAGAAGGCTCTATGTGGATGTAGCTAGAGGCCAGGCCCCTCTTCAAGTTCTCTGCTCACCTGGACCCCACTGGCCCCCAGAATTGCAAAAACACACTTTTATTTAACTCTCAGGAAGGACAGTTTCTCTCTTGATCCGGCTCCATGTAATTGGGCAGCTGGTGTCTCAGGGATGCAGAATCTGGGAAAATTCTGAGCAAGGCCTTGTATTTGCTGGGAAGGTAAAGAGATCATTTTGCATTTCTCAGTTTTTCCTCCAAGCGTGAAAACAACAGGCCTGTCTGCCCTAGTTACTGTTCTCGGTCTCTGGGCTTCCAGGCAGTGCACATGCAGCCTTCCACCTCATTAGCTCCAGTGACGGCCCCTCCTGAGCCGTATCTCTCCCACTGGTCCCAAGAGGCGGACACTGCAGGGAGGTGCTGTTAGCTCACTGTCATAATTTTCCTTCTTCGTATTATCAGGGCCACAAGAAAACAATGCTTTTTAAAATGGAGTAATAAAAACCTCTGGACTCTTGGTACAATTTGTCTGCCAATCTATTTTTATGATGCAAGGTTGAGCTGTGATAGAAAATAAACCCCAGAGAAGAGTGATTACTTTAATAAGTTCTCCCAGTAAAGACATTCAGGTGTTTTCTAATTTTTTTTTCCCAAAAAATATAACAAAAACTACCCCTCTCATTCCACAGGGATATATAAGGTTAAAGAAACAATGATTGACAGCCCTGAGATCTGGAGTTCAGGTAGCTCAAAGAGTTAGGGGCGGTTCAGGCTCAGAACAGAACTCTTGCAGTTAAGAAAAAACCTGAAGTGGTTGCAGAGTGCAGGTTCTATAAGGATGGCTAAAAAATGGAAATTTCTATTACAGAATGTATCCATGTCATACAACTGCATACGGTTTCCTAGAAGTCTAAGTACATGCTAATTGAGAGCTTATACATGAGAAATACCTTCGTTCAGGCATTCCACTACACATATGTACTATATATATAAAATCATGTTGTATACTGTAAATATATACAATTTTTCATACCAATAATAAAGTGCCCCCTGTAGCACTTGACAAGAACTGCCCTCCTGGACCCCCTTCCGATCCACCTGTGGTCTACACGGTGCCTGCTCTCGAGAGGAGAAACCCCAAGAACCGTCGCTGGGAAGCAAAACCAGGGCTTAAGTGGGCGTAGGGACCCCCGCCCCGCCTGCGCGGTCAGCCCTGCGCACGGTGCGGCGCTCGCGCCACCCGGTGGCCGCAGCGGGAACTGCAGGCGACCGGGGCCCGGGCTCCCTCGCTCCACTGCGCGGTGGAGATGGAGACCAGGAGTAAGGCTGCACCCGGGCAAGGACGCCGTTTAAGGTTGCTATTGTGGCCCGGCCAGAATCCAGTCAACTTTTTTTTTTTTTTACAAACACTTCTTTGTTCTTTAGAACCCCAGGTCCGCAGAGGCGCCTCGGAGTCCGGGTCAGGCGCAGCCGCGGCTTCCCGCAGCCCTCGGCTCCCGCGCACTCTGCCCTCCGCCGGGGCAGCCGTCCCCGGGCTCCCGTCCTCCTCTGTCGCCCCCGAATAGTGAAGGGACATTTCCCGCGGACAGCGGCCCCTGCTCCTTGCGCCGGGCTGGAGGCGCCGTCCGGTCCGCGGGGAGCAGGAAGGCCGGACGCGGGGACCCGCGCGGAGCCCCACAGCCACCGCCCGAGGCGCCCCCCGCCTGCCCCGCAGGGCCCAGGGCTCGGAGCAGCTTCCCGTCCCTGCGAGCAAAAGGCTAACTCGGGCTCACACTTTCAGAGGCTTCGGTCTCCATTGGTGGGGTGGCTCCACTGTTGGGGGCCCGTGCCGAGGCAGGACAAGGGCCTGCGCGTGTAGAGGACAACGCTGCTCACACCCGGACACCTGAGCGGGGACCGGAAGAAGTGGGCGGTCCCAGCGGTGCCGTTTGAGGCTGGCTCGGGGCGCAACTTTCTCCAAGCCATGGGGCCCGCCTCTTAAAGGTTCCGCGGCCCAGAGCCCCGCGATGGCGACTGAGCCTCTAACACTGAACCAAACCACTCAGGGCCGCGCTCAGAGGAGATCAGGTCACTGCGAATAAACAGTGTACCTTTCCCTCCTCTGTACTAACTGAGGATTCAACCCAGGGCCTTCACGGCGAGCTAAGTCTCCCGCCTCACCCTTTCAAATTTATGTGTTTATTTGGTTTTAATTTTAAAACGGTTTAAGTTGCTAAACTGGGCTTCCATCCTGCCTCAGCCCTCCCAGAGCATTGGGATTACACTTCAACCAGCTTGCTTGTCTTTATTCTTTCTCTCCTTTTCTTTTAGAGCCAGGGGCGAGGCTGGCCTTAAACTCACTAAGTTGCTCAGGTGGGCCTCAAACTCACGATAGTCTTGCCTCAGCCTCCTGAGTGCTGACGTTACAGGCATGCGCCACCATCCTATTTATCTGTTTATCAGCTTCTCTTTGCTTTAGCTTGCCCCTGCCAAGTATTCCTTCGGTCAAAGGCCATCCAAAGGCCACCTTCTCAGAGGAATTTATCTTCATCACCTGTAGCAAAACAGTCCCTGCTTCCACCTGCTTTTCAGTGGCATTATTCTGGGCAGAGGGGACAACAAGGCTCAAATGGGACACAAGGCATTCAGAGTGACCAGAGGGAGGAAGGGGAAGGGGCAGTGGCCAGGTGAGTGAGGTGGCCAGGCCAGGCTAGAAGAGCAACCAATGTTCCCATGGCTGGCAGTGGGGCACATGGCCTGGACGGGCCGGAAGCAACAGAGATGGTGACAGGAAGTCAGACTTGGGATATGTATGTGAAGGTAGAATGGAAGAGACTTGCAGATGGTTTGGATGTGTTATAGAAGGGAAGAAGAAATAAAAGATTATTCTTAGGATTTGTCCTGAGCAACTAGAAGAATAAGAACAACTTAATAGTCATTGTTAGCCAGGCACTTTTTCAAACCCTTCATCTATTTTAAGACTCTTTACATTTCATAACACACCTAAGAACTACGTGTTATGTTTGCGCCCACTTTACAGAAGAGGAAATTGAGGCCCAGACATTTTGATCAATTTGTGCTGTTACAGTTAGTAAGTGGAGAAAGTGGGATTTTAATCCAGAAATTAACCACCTCACTGTTTTCCCTCTTCAGAAAGGAAGAATGCCAGAGAAGATGGGGTAATGGGAGGGGAGAGGGGCATCTCTGTTGGTGGACAGGAATCAAGACTTTTGGTTTGGCTGTGCACAGACCGATGCCTTTTGAACACTCATGTAGTGAGGCTTAGTTCAGCAGCGGGGCATTTGAGTGGCCTGGGTGGCAGGGAGGAGGGTTTGGGATTGGAGCATGAGCTGCGGTGGGGAGGACAGGAAGAGGGTGGAAGGCTGGCGTGTGGCAATCGCATGCCTGATGTGAATGACCGGGAAGCAGATTGACCTTTTAGAGCACCCCTTCAGCTCCCAGGGTGTCAGGAATTGTTCTAAGTAGTGCTTCTTGTCACCTGGAGGTCCCACGAAGACTCCGAGCTTGCTCCAGGAAAATGATGCATGCACATGAGACACACTGCATATGATTTTAGGGTATTCATGGGCCCCCAGAAGACTCTCAGTGTCCGTTCTGCGGTTACGTTCCCTTCACCCAGCAAAAGCCACTGCATCTCAGCATCTCACTAGGCCTGACAGGGCCTTTTAGTCTCCCTGTGGGGTAGGAGCCAAACCTCGCTGGGGTGGAACCGAGGCTCTGTGAATGTGCATGCCCAGCAAGCTCCGCGCCCACCTCCTGACGAGTTGCTTCTGCACATGTTTGGTCTGATCTGGCCCCATGCAGAAGAGGAAGAAAAACCAACAGCATTTGCTCTCCTGTATCACCTGTGAGGTGATGCTGTGAATCTGGATGTTCTCTAAGTGTAGAGAACAAGACTGCTTCCTTCCACTGTTTCCATTAACAAAGTTGCTCCTCTGGCATATAATGGGTTTTTGCTGCTGTTGCTTTGTCGAGAACCTCCGGTGAGTTCAGACAAGAGCCGCGGGGCCCCCACTTCTGCCCTCCCTGGCCCAGTTCACAAACGTCTGGTCCAGATGGAGGGGGCTCCAGCTGCCAATGCATAGGTGCAGGGACAGAGAACATGCGTGAGACCAGAGTGCAGGTCCTGTGACACAGTCCCAGCGGTGAATCTGAACACTGTGTGCCTACATCTCCTGCAGCTTGCCTGCCCTGGTCCCTGAGCCCTGAGCCGTGGCGTAATAGTATCCCTTAGTTACTGCGGCTGATCAGGTCCACAATCTCCTGAATGAGTGTGTGGCCAAGGCTAAGTAAAAAGCAGCAAATGGCATGATTTCAGGGCTCCAGGAGGATCAAAGCCCTCTCATATAATTCATAATTCTCTCAGGGCTAAGACCATGACCTTCTCTGGGTCGCCCATATTTATTTGGTTATCAGAAGAGTGGAGGGGAGAACTCAAGAAGGGCAGAACCACCCGAGGACTTCTCTAAGTTAGGTGTGAAGTTAATCCACTGAAGAATGAGATGCCTGAGGCTATTGTCTTCATCTAGTTGAGATCAGATCCAGGTATCCCTGCTGTGGTGTTGTGTTGTCCTTTGAGGCTTTCTGGCTTCATCCACCACTACAGGTTCTAGTAGGGATCAGTGACTCACAGAGGTTCACTGACTATGAGTCTGCCATTTCCAGACAAGGAGCCTCGGCCTTGGACAGATTCACAAGTGAACATGAAAAGCCAGTTGATTAATGTAAGTCCTGCTCAGATCTGCTTCATAGTGGTCTCCATCACTGAGTGACTCCCCAGCCAGGTCCCCCAGCCTCCCTAGCACGGCCTGTGGGAGTCCCTTGCCTGCCTGAAGTGGCCTGCTCAGTGTTTGTGCTCTCCCTCATGTGGTGACCAGGCCGGTCTTTCAGCTCCTGTCCTGCACTGCTGAACAGTAACAGTGCTTGGTTTTCTGTTCTGGGTCCCTGAAGGTAGGACTCTTGGCCTGTCAAAGCCGATGCCATGTGCCAGGTCCTCGTGGCTGCCTCTGAAGCTCAGTGCAATCCACAAAGAGGAAGCTTCTCTCCCAGCAAAGCCTTAGCGTTTTCTGGCCAGTGTCCATGAGGTGACCAGACTCAGTTATAAAGGTTATAACAGCTGTCATGTCCTGGTGACAACCCTTGGGGCTCTCTGGCTGTAACTGTGGTTTGACCAGTCTTGGTCTGTACTCTTGCTGTCACAGGGACTTCTTCTAACTTCACAAGAGTAACAGAAATGAGGTGGATTCACAAGGGAGACTGAATCTCAAGGCAGAGGCCAAGGTACAGGTGCTGTGGTGTCTTTTGGTGGGGTCAGCAGTGTGCAGGGTGTGGCTAGGCCAGGACAGAGTTCTAGTGGGTGCCCAAGAGTGTCTCCACACCATAGAGATGCACCATCCTCTCCAGGAAGGAAGAAAACAGGGCTGCTGACTCACAGCTGTGTCCTGCAGACAAGTGTGTGCCTTGTTCCCCAGGAGAGTCTGAATGCTGGGCTCACGTCTCAGCCTAGGCCACTACCCGCCCCACAGACATGGCAGGCATTGCCATGTGCACACTATTTATGGTCCTCCTACTTAGGTCATTAGGACAGTGACCCACTGCCATCCTGCTTGGTAAGCAGCTGTGGCCCCACTCCCCTGTCCCCATCACCTGCCACGTGTCCATCACTTCCCCAGTCCTTTCCAGGGTCCCCCAGATGTCCCTGCAATCCAGCAACTAACGCTCATGCCTGGCACAGCCAGCACGTTCAGCTTCTAGTAGGGCAGGGCCTGTGGTTAAAAATTGTTAAATATTTGGGGATATCCCCTGTCTAGAGGGTTCTCAGCACTCCCTCCCTCCTGACTTCACACAGTGCTTCCCAGTCTCCCCACGTCTCACCACAGAACCTGCATCCTGCCTTTTCTCCGCACCTGGTTTCACTCCTCCAGGAAACTGTCCCATTCCGAGGCCGTGGGCCCTGCCTCATCCCCACGCCTCTCACAGACCCCTCTGCACTAAACACAGGTGTCTTCCAGCTGAGTTGGAACTCACTGCCCAGGTGGTTGACAGGCTACAGATCCCTTCTCACCATTATCTGGCAGCAGGTTAGTGGTCTTCAGATTCTAAGCCAAAGCAAGACAGGGAAGGGCCCTGCTGTATCTCACAGGGCTGCCTGAGACGGACACTCTTGAAGGAAAGAGACCAGCCCAGGGAATCTTGTGCTCCGCAGCCATGAGCAATGTTGAGCTGGTCAGTGGTCAGAGCTGGTAAATCTGGTGGGGCTGAGGCAAAGGGCAGGTGAAGGGTGGGGTCACTCTACAGCAGGAAGAAGCAGAGCCAGAGGGGCGCGGCAAGGCCTGCTTGGTCCAAAATCCCACGAGTGGGGTAGATCTCTGCCTTCTGAGCCAAGGTGGACCTGTGGGTAACAGTTGGGAGGCCCAGTGCCACTCATCCCAGCTGGGAGGCCTCTCACCCGAGGAGCTGGAATTGCAGAGAGGCTGCAAGGAGGGCCCTTGCCCTGGGCCAAGCTAATGTCTGAGAGAGGAATTCGGTTAGGTTTCATCACACTTTCCCATAATGTGCCACAGCTGCCAGTCAACTACCTCTTTCCTCTGTGCCAATTGCCAGGGATCCGTGCATCCTGACAGGTATACTGAAATCTCTCTGTCCCCTGTCAGTTAGTTCAACTTCCTACCATGGCTCTGGAAGTCACCATTCAGTGCCAGACCCTGCTCCCAAGGGAAGGATTCCTTGCTTCCAAGATGGTGTCTGGGCATAGGGCTGGTGTGACCTTAGGAGCTGACGCACAGCCCAGCACACAGCTGGAGACCAGGCCTTGGGCCCACAGCAATCCCCTGCCTGACTTTGTGCAGACCAGCTGCACAAGACCAGTACCCTTGGTACTTGATATGCACTCATTAAATCTGAAGCCAAAGGATCCTAGGGCTCAGTCCATAGGATCCAACCTTTGGCCTACTGGGATCTCAGCCACACCCTAGAGACTCAGAAAGAAATGACTCACGTTAGTCACTGTGGCTCCAGATGACCTCAAGTGACTCACAGCAAACAAAATGAAGGTGACACCCACTGTCTCACCTAGCAATTCATTTACCCAGCAATGGCTACACTGTTTCCCCCTCATTTACCCAGCTGTGTGTAAATACGGACAGACTGGTCTACACCACAACCTTGCCTGCCCCTCCATGCTGGCAGGGAATCCAAATCACGGGGAAGGGTTTAGAGCCACTGAAGCCCCGGGCCCTCGGCAGAGGTGTTGATCTAATTGCTCCCTGCATGATTCTTTGTGCAGCCAGGGCTGAGAACCATGAGAGAAGGATGCCGAACAGACGAACAGATGTACTCTGTCCACACCCTGCTTCGGCACCCGCACACCTGCAGCCTGCTCATGGCTTCAACTCGTGAATTCAACTATGCTCATAATTACTCCAGTTAATTCCCAAATTACTCC
This sequence comes from Dinomys branickii, assembly GCA_004027595.1. Lineage (NCBI taxonomy): Eukaryota > Metazoa > Chordata > Mammalia > Rodentia > Dinomyidae > Dinomys > Dinomys branickii. The sequence goes on along the minus strand of PVLD010017406.1, from coordinate 1,727 downwards.
ATAATTAATTCTGTGCCTAACTCTTTCTTCTTGGGTCTCAGTAGCTTCTACATTTCTGTTTGAGTCTCTGAGTTATGAATGGAGAGTATTAGTGTATAGAATACCTCCCAAAGAAAACTATTACATTATAAAACCCTACTATGGAAAAGTAGGTTGTGACTGAGAAGATCATTTCATTGTTCTTATATAGTTGTGCATCCTTAAACTCTGCTTTGTTTCTCTTAATATTTTATTATATATTACATATATTTTTGTTTGTTTTGTGTATATAATCTTTGTTTTAGCTTTGGATACTTTTTTTTGGTGAGGGACAGTGCTGGGCATTGAACCCAAGGCCTCCTACATGCTAGGTAAACACTATACCACTGAGCTATGCCTTGGCCCCATTTTAGAAATTTTTGAACATATATCCTACTAGATAGAATAATATCATGAACTTCCCACATACCTCTCCAGCCCCAGAGACCCAGCCAACCCCAAGCCCACATGTATCAATTTATCCCATCTTCTATTATGTGTCTTCTACAAGTTCTAAGCAAACCTCAGAGAGCATACTGTTTCATCTGTAAATCACTCAAACTACTTTCTGTATCATAAGCACAATTCCATCATACATCAAAACAAATAATTCCTAGTGTTCAGGTTTCCTAATTGCCTCAAAATGATCATCTATGAATATATTATCAGAGTATAAATGAAGTTTCAGTTGTCAAAATTAGTTGATATTACCCCTCTATCCTTTTTTCTCTTGGAATTTATTTGTTGAAAGCACTGGGTTATACTGTAGATTTGCCCACATTGTAGATTTTGCTGTGATACAGTTTAACATGCTCTCTGTCCCTTGCTTTCCTACAAATTGACACTTGGCTCTCAAGCTGGGGTTTCCTTCAAGCAAGAGGCACAGAGTGATTGGTTGGCTCTTTGCACAATATTAGATGCTCCGGATAATCAATGCCTGAATACTTTTAGTTCAGAAGATGTTTTTAAAATATTTTGGTTCATGAAACATTTCAAAATATTTTGGTGCATTTCAACATTTCATATGAAGGGGGAATGAAAGAAGCAGATACTTACTATTTGACACTCAGGAGAATCACTCAATTTACCCCATTTATTTACCACTTCCAGAAGAATGAATTGATTTCCATCAGCCTTCAACAGCAAACAATTAGAGTTTTGCTTTCTTTTGGGGATCATTAGGAATGAGTGGATTTAACATGTTTGATGTGCTTTTTTGGAATATCGATGCTCCAGTGGCCCCATTTTGGCCAGTGGGAGCCTCCTGTAGCTCGCTCCTGAATCCTTTAGACATAGCCTCCAATGCCTTGCATTTTGTACAAGCTTTATGTTGTACATTTTCTGCCCAGATCTAGAGCAATAATTTTTTCCAAGGAGCCCTGATTCCCTTTAATAGGAAATGGCATTTGGAGCTTTCACTCTGACGTCAGTTTTCCTCTTCTCTTGTCTGATCAAAGTGTCCTCTAATTTTAGTCTCTTTATCTTCATCTTGGAGTCAGTGGGTATTGGCTTTTTTTTTTAATTTTAGAAACATAAAAGTACAAAAACATATTGACAAACAGACACCCATTATCATAGAAAATAGTACAATCACAACTAATCTATAGACAAGGTGATATGGTCTCAACAGTTGTTGTTGCTTTATCCATTGATATCTTCGAATTGTAGATGTATGGACCCATATACAGACATGCAAATTTAGTCAGACA
>PVLD010017405.1:0-42000 GCA_004027595.1 Dinomys branickii | reverse complement strand
TTTCCCACGTCTCGCCCCGGCAGCCTGGTCCGCCCTACCACATCTCCCCCGGCATCTCAGAGAAATACGCCCAGTTTAAACTTCCCAGCCGAGGTTCCGGCATTCACGCTCACCAAGTCTGTCTCGAGCTGGTGGTGTTTATTAAGGAGGTTCGCTCCCTTGCTGCTCACCCGGTCGCCATCTTCCTGAGTTCCCCCCGGGGACATCTTCTTAGGAAAGGAGGAAGTGTTCTATGTGAGAAAATAAGAATGACATGTCGATAAACAAACGGGTAGATGTCTTAGTCACTGCCCCAACACTGGGACAAAATACCCAACACCCACAACTTAAAGGAGGAGAGGTCTATTTTGACTCATGGTTTTTAGAGGACTCAATCTGTAATTGGCTGCATCCAGGGGAGAAAGCCATGGTGGAAGGGCCAGGTAGAGGAACACTGTTCAACACTGGCAGCTAGAAAGCGGAGCAATAAAGGACAAGCCAGTGACCAGAATGGACCCTTCCAGAGCCTTTGGTGTTGGGAGTGGATGATGAATAGGAAACAAAAATCATTTGATGGGGCTTTAGGAAAAGTTTCCGGAAGGTGGCTGATCTTAAGAGAGAAGACATCCTTTTACTGTCCTTCCTGTCTCTTTCATTTTGCCTGAAAGTTCAGATGCAGAGTGGGATTGGCACTTGTTTATTGCAACTCCTTTCTAAAGCATCTTCCTGTATCTCAAAGACTGCACAGCTAAGCAGAACTTTACCCAGATATTCCTCAGCTCTGATTTTCTATGTAGTGAGTGTTTCTCTCATCAGCTGTGTAAGAGTAGATTTGCCAGATATAGATAGGTAAAGCCAAATGTAGAAGTCCTGCTTCTATTGATGTTGCTGGCAAGCCCATTTGAGGTAGGAGATTAGGGCATGGCGGGCTGGCTAGAAGAGAGGATGTAACCTGTCAATCACAAAGATCCAGAAAAGAGGCTAAACAACATGATGCGGCCTATCAATCATGGCCAGGATCCGTGGGCAGAGCAACTTTCCATGAACAGCATATGGAAGAGTATAAAAGATGATATCACTGACCTCACAGCCACAGTGATCTTCCTGATCTGCTGTCCTGCTTTTGCAGTGACCCTTCCTGCAAGGCATACCTCTTCTCTCTGTCCTCTCTTCTTCAGTCTTTTCTTTCTTTCCTTTCTTCTCTTTTCTTCATTCTTTCCTTTCTTTCTCTTACTTTAGACAAAATTGTGTTAACTGCTCATTGGGTATCCCAGCCAGGAGAGACAGACTCTAAAATCACCAGACAACAGGTGGCAACACATTGAAATGAGGAAGAAATATCAGCCAAGGGTTCCATTTCCAGTCACAGAAATCATCAGTACAGGCTGAAGCAGAAGCTGCTTGGTTTTGAAGGCAGCAACAGTGGTACAACTTCCCAGTCATGCAGTGTTGTAATGATGTCACTTCCCGCATTGGTGACTCACTGGGCACTAGGCATGTGACTCTGGAACCAGCAAGGGGAGTGGCAGCTTTCCTATTACATAAGCAGCATCTTGATGCAGAAGGAACAGTAGCTCCCTTGATGGCTCAGCTTTTTCTGGTGACTTCAAGAGTTGATCCTGAAATCTGAACTCTGAGTTGTTTGTTTGCTTATCCTTACCTATGATTTCACAACCCCCTTCCTGTGCAAGAACACAGTTTGTGTCTAAAGACCAGCAAAGTCAGTTCCCTACAACTGAAAATTGACAAATGTAAATGTGATACAATGGGAGACCTCGAGGGGCCCTGCTGAATCATGACATAAATGTGCAGGTGTGAATGTGCGCCCTACCCTACAGGTAGGGTGGGGCACTGCAAAGGGGAAAAAAGATATTTGGGGATCTCCACCTTAGCCTTCACTGCCAATCTCTGAAGCTTAAAACAACCCAGATGACCATCAATCAAGAAATGGATTAAAGAAAGATGTGCTCTTCTTATACAGTGGAGTACTATTCAGCCATAAAAAATGATAAACTTAAGACATTTATAGGTAAGTGGATATAATTAGGGACCATACTCTAAGTGAAATAAATCAGACTGACATGTGTAAACATTGTATTATCTCCCTTGTATGAGAAATTGAAAGAGTAAATAAGGTCCAAAATTTGTAATAGGTGTTGTGAAATGGGAAGAAATTATTAAAAAAAGAAAGAGGAACTAGGGTGAGGGGAAGGGGAAAGGAAGAAAGGGAATAGTTATACTACTAGTTTCTCTTAGTTTATTGAAAAGAAAGCTTTGTGCTAATATCATTTGGAGAATATTATATACCTATATCTTGTGCTCTGAGTAACTGCTTTGAAGATAACAATATACAATATATTTTAAACTTTTTTAAAATAAAAGTTTAACACTTCCTTTATTTCAGTTACTTTTACTCTAGGTCCCTGCTTCTTACAGTCAAATGAAACTCCTTTTTGTAAAACATTCACTCTAGTTATGTTCTAATGCTATGATTTAAAAATCAGGCATTTTTTTCTATTTTAAGCTTTTTTTTTAAAGCAAAGCAAAGTTTGTTAGTCTTTATGGAGTGTTATAAATATCAACAGTTCAGACTTCTATTAATACTAATAACTTTGCAGTGAATTCTTTTGGATTATATTATTTAATCCATCATAAAAGTGAAAGACAAAGCTAAAACCCCAGATAGTAATATAAAGCAATTTTTAAAATTTCTCATATAAATCTGGCAGGCTTTGATTTTATATAACTCCTTTTACTGATTTTATATAACTCCGTTTTCTTTCTTTTATTAAGAAAATGATGTTGGAAAGTTTATGTGTTTATTTTATGAAAAACAATGGCACATTGTAAGCAAAGATAGACTCAATATTTTAAAACTACTGCTTTTGGCTACAACTTGGCTCTTAAATTAGGAAAATAGAAATATTCTCCAACTACGTGTGCTAAATCAAAGATGGTGGGCCTTCCAAGGAATTAATAAATGAATGTTTCCCTTGTTTCAGTAAACAAAATAACTGCAGGGTCAGTGATACACTATTTTTTTTTTTTCTTCCGGGACCGGGGATCGAACTCAGGGCCCTAGTGCTCTGCGGCAAGCACTTAGCCCACTGAGCTGTACCTCCAGCCCTGATACACTATTTTGAATGCTCATTATCTTCTTTTGAACAAACACTGTTGAGGCAAGGCAGGGAAGGTGGACACAACCTACACAGCTATATCAGGTTCTGTTCCTTTAAGACATCACCAACTTCTTTGGCTCCAACTTTTAAAGAGGATCCTTCACTTTCTCTGCCCTAAGATTCTTTCACATAGATACATGTCGAATGTATCATAAATATATAGTGAAGTATAAGACAGGGATATTTTTGTGTTTTAAAAAAGCAAAATACTAAAATGAAGTCCCAACAAAACCCCACTGTATTATACCTCTTCCTTCAAATTTATGGTTCTCCCCTCCACACACATTTGGAAGTTTCTGAAACTGAGGTACGTCTTACCATCCAGTGTGCCCCAGGATAACTACTCTTTCTTCTGCTTTCCCCTCCTCCAGAGCTCCTTCTATACCAATGGTATAATTCACAGTTAGTGTCACCTAAGTGTCTAGCAAAAAACAAAACAGGTAACCAGGGTCATATTCTCACTCAAACCTAAGATGCCACTTATACCTGTGTGCATGGGGCTCGGGCTCTCAAGTGCCTATGGCAATGGACATACCTGGGAGCTGTGGGCTGGGAGAAGCTGAGGAAGGCGTGCTTTGGGCAGATGACTGCGGACAAGGCTAAGGGAAAGAGGGGTGGACTGTGAGCCCTGCAGCTTCGGTGTCTGGGTGAGTAACTGGAACACAGTGTTTGGGAGAAGAGCTCCTGCCTTGCGTTTGGGAAAGCATATGACTGTGCCCTGTGAGTCACAAGTGCAAATGATTAAACCTGCATGCTTTAGAAGATGCACAGCCTTGATCCTTTGAAGACAGATTGAAGATTAGATTTTAAGAAGATCATGTCTGCAGATTGCTTGAACACTGACAGCTCTGCTGAATGTGTCTTTAAATAAAGTGTCTTTGAAGCATGCATGGCTTGTCATTTAGATCAAAGGAAAATAATCACATTTAGATTATTTGGACACTTCTAAAATAATTTTTTACTGTTATTTTAGGTGTTCTTGTGCCTGTAAAAAGGTAACGCCACCATTATTAATGTGTCAGAAGGAGAATTTCTCAGCAGTGAGATCTTTCAAACAAATAGTGTATTAGGTTGATTCCATAGTGGATTCCATTTTCCACCTGATTTATTAAATTGTAACACAATTTTTTAAAACTCAGATTGTCAAAAGTGGAACATTTCACATTACTGTAAATGAATTGTAAAGTGAATGTTTAAAATTCCACATTGAAGGAAAAGTTATTTATTTTGATACAATAATACAAACTAATAAAGAACAGCATCATGAAAAATATTGCTCTAAAATGACATCAATAGGCAGAAGTATTCTTGAATTACTTGTAATGAATATAATCTCTAATTACTTTCAAATAAGCTATGATAATCAAAAGGAAACCAAAGGTGTCAAAATTTAAAATTTTATTATTTTTATTCAAGGTAACTAAACTACCAAATTTTGAAAGTGAAGGTGATATCAAATTAAAATATATTACTATTACAATTGTGGGTCTCTTTGACACTCAGCATACGTCAGATTTTAGAGATGTCTGAGCTTTTAAAAGCCCACTTTTAAAATAAAATTATGTGGTTTGAAATATTAGGCATACTTTTGTGAGTTCCTGTATATGGCTTGTATTTCTTACCAGCACAACTTGCTCACTTCTTGGCTTTCTGCTGTGCCTACTAGTCCAAAAACATCTGTTACTGTATAAACCCTGCATAATTCTCCATTTTGCAGATATAATTAAGCTGAGATCTGAAAGCTCTGTAAGTACAATTGTCCCAACTTTTTCATAAGGAATAAATTCCAAGACTCCCGATGGATTCCAGATATTTACAATAGCATTGAACCCCATATACACTATGATTTTTCATACACACACACACACACACACACACACACACACACACACACATGTCTATATGTCTTGGTTACTTTTTTCTCGTTGCTGAGACAAAATACCCAACATCCAAAAATGAAGGAAAGAAAGCTTTATTTAGCTTACAGTTTGTGGAGGTTTCAGTCCATACTTGGCTGGCTCAGAGGCAGAGTGGCACATGGCAGAGGGCAAACTCTTCAAGACAGCAGAGCACAGCCAAAGCAACCAGAGCAAAAGGGAGGAATGGCTGAAGCAGCCTCTTTCCTTCCCATACATTGTAAACAAGCCACCCCCACCCAGGGGGCGTGAATCTCTCACACAATCTCCATGCCCTCATCTTCCACAGGCTTAGGATGTGTATAAAGTAAGCACCTTGGCTTTCTGCTGAGTCACTCTGCCAAAACTCTAGACTCCCCAAGTTGACACAATGTATCAACCATAACATTCCACCCCTTGTCAACTTGGCAACCAGACACATTTCCTTAAACCAGTTTCCAGATACAAAGACATGCTTATATTAGAATCATAACTTTTTGCCCCCATACAAAGGAAATTAAACACTTCCAACATTTAAAGGCACAAAATAAACATTACCATTCCAAAAGGTACAAACAGGGGGATACAGAGCATTGGGACCAAAGCAAGTCCAAAATACAGCAGGACTCACATTGTGTCTTGTAATTCCACATGCAGCATCTGAAGCAACTTGGAGTACACTGTGAGCTCTAAAGGGTTTGCATGAGTCCACCCCTATGGCACTTCTGGTGGTTACAGCTTCCACGGCTTCTCTTAGGTTCACTTTCTCCATCTTTGCAGCTTCCTTAGATGATTCACGGTCCTGCCTTTTCTAAACTTCTGAGGTCTCCAGGGCACCTTTTGCTTCACACTCACAGCCTCACATACTGCCCTCTCAGGGGCACACGGCCTGGCCTCCCAGGCCTTCTGAAATCTGTATGGAAGCCTCTTTAACCTCAGAACTCTTGCGTTTTCCTTGCACCTAAAGCCAGGGTCACATGGATGATGCCAAGGTCTGCTGCCACCTGGAGCAGTAGCCAAACTTTCCTCTCTCTTAGGCATAGGGGTCGAGTGCCTGGATTGCTGGGCACACTGAATCCAATGCTGAGGAACAAATTCTCTATGCCGCCTCCATTCTGGAACCTGGTGCGGCCGCTGCCGCCATTCTGGAACATGGCACTCTTTGGCTTCCTTCTCAAGGCAAGGTCTTTCACCTTTGCAGCTTTGAGGCTGCAAAGGGTGCAGACTTGCTGCTTGTGATGCCCTCAGGCCATCTTTTCCATTCTCTTGTTCCTTCTCAGCAATAGAGATCTCCTCATCCTTATCTTTGCAATCCACAGCTCTACCTAGCTTCCTTTCTGGCCAAACTCACATTTTAAGTCATCCTGCTTGGCTCTTTGCTCCTGATTGTCCATATAAATCTGGCTAAAAGCCCCCAACAATAGCCATGACACTGCCCCAACATTCAACTGCCTTGAAATTTCTTTTGCCAGATTAATCAGTTCGCTGCCACCCTTAATCTCAGTCTTAAGCAAAGTCTCTGGACATGAGCAAAATGCAGACAAACTTTCTGCCAAGCCATAACATACATCATCTGGAGTCCAACAATCAAAGCAGTCTTTCCCAACAGAAACCTTCTGAACCGGTCTTTACAGGCAGGATTTCTATTGGCCTTCTGGTCTTCTGAATTCTGACTAGAATCTCCCACACAGAATAGCCGAAGGCATTCCAGCGCATCTCTTTCAAGCGACACCTCCAAACCTTTCCAAACTCTTCCCACAAGCCATTTCCAAAGATTCTTGAACCACATAGTCAGGTATGGTCACAGCAACGACCCCACTTTTGGTACCAAATTCTGTCTTGGTTACTTTTTTCTCGTTGCTGAGACAAAATACCCAACACCCAAAATGAAGGAAAGAAAGCTTTATTTAGCTTACAGTTTGTGGAGGTTTCAGTCCATACTTGGCTGGTTCAGAGGCAGAGTGGCACATGGCAGAGGGCAAACTGTTCAAGACAGCAAAGCACAGCCAAAGCAACCAGAGCAAAAGGGAGGAATGGCTGAAGCAGCCTCTTTCCTTCCCATACATTGTAAACAAGCCACCCCCACCCAGGGGGCGTGAATCTCTCACACAATCTCCATGCCCTCCTCTTCCACAGGCTTGGAATGTATACAAAGTAAGCACCTTGGCTTTCTGCTGAGTCACTCTGCCAAACCTCTAGACTGCCCAAGTTGACATAATGTATCAACCATAACACTATAATAAACTCACTTTTTCTAAATGGAATCTCTTTACAACTTCTCTTTGGCATACTTAAATTTATGAAATCACTATTTTTCCACATTGGAACCATTGCCAAGTAAAATGAGGGTTACTTGAACACAAGCACTGCACTACTGCAACAATCAATCTTATAACTGAGGGTTGTTAAGTGACTACTGGGTGGGTAGTGTATACAGTATAGATACTCTGCACCAAGGGTGATCCACATTGTAGACAGAACTGAGTGAGACAGCAAGAGGTTTTATTACTCAACAGCATGAAATTTAAAACTTATGAATTTCTCAAACGTACCATTTTATATTTTCATACTACGTAGAGTTGACCTCAGGCAATGGAACCACAGAAATTGAAACCATAGATAAAAGGAGATTGCTGCATTGGCCCCTAATTTTTCCCATTTGACACATCACTAATATTTCCATGGTGGTGCTCACTGCATGTCTAAAAGACTGTACATGTTCAATAGATTTGATTTGTCTGCCTGTGAATGCCTGTCCTTATTTTATCTCTTTCCATCTGTTCTGGTACCATCAGTTTGGTCTACATCTTTTGATTTCTTGTATGAAAAAATGTTTTCCTTAAAATTACACACAATACTTTTCCCACTACTTTGTAATGTCAACCATAGTGTCAGCAGAGTTTTCATTTATTTTTTTGCTTTTCATGTGACTGAAGGATTTTATTTAAAGGAACAGGCTTAAGATCTACCAGTGAATGAATGAAATAGGGAGAAGTGAAGAAATATTCGGCTTCTATTTGTTCTTTTCTTCTCATTACTATTTTCTTTCTTCTACACAAATTAGATTGACAGCAAATGTCATGTGATCCCCCAAAACAGTTCTTCTGGAACCTTGGCAAATACCAGAATTATTGAGAGTGCCGTTAAAACGGATGCCTGGGTGTTTCCCCATGATCTGGGCACAATATTTCTAGAATGAAGTCTAAGAGTTTTCATTTTTAAGAGGATCCTTGACAATTGTTAGTATTGCTGGCCCAAGGACCACACTTTGAGTAACACTGCTTTCAAGGTATTTATAAGTTAAACAACAGATACTGCCTTCTACTTCTTCCTCTGAGTAAGACAAAGCCTAAGCACTAGAGCAACATCAATGCTGAAACATTAGCCAGCTAATCTCAACTATGCATGCCCCAATCAACCCCTTTATGTTCTGTGATCAGAATACCCAGGAAAGTCTGGACATGATAGGAATGGTGTTAGAGTTTGTACCTAGATGCTCCTCCCAGAGCTTCATGCACTCACAGGATTTTTGGAGGTGGCTGCACTTGGGGTGTGTGAATGTGGGTTAAAGGTGTGTGAATATGAATTAAGGGTGAAATGTTTGGATTAGTCTACAGAATGTTTAGCATAGTTATGGGTCTGGATAATGGGAGACCTCAATCTGGATGTGGATAGCACCAGATTTGGATACAAAAGATTTGTAGTTCAGATGGGATAAAAGGGAAATGGAGGCTTGCTGTTGCTTCTTCACTACTTGCTGCCCCCTGTCTGATCTGCCACGGGCTGTTTCTCCTCTGGCACGCCCCTCTGCGATGCCACTTTGCCTTGGAACCAGCTGGGTATGGACTGAAACCTCTACAAACCATGTGCCAGAATAAATCTTTCCTCCTTTAACTTGTGGGTGTCACATATTTTGTCCTAGCAGTGAGAAAAGTGGCTAAGACAAATGGTGTCTCCTGGAGTTGCTGTACTCTGGGGTCACACCTGAGAGTCAGGCTCCATGTTGTGTGCTACCTTGACACCTGCTAAACTTAGGAAGATCTTGTTGGCATGATAGCATGTCTCCCTCCCCACTATGTATTCCTGGATAAGATTTTCCATCCAAACAATGTACCATACTAAAGGGCACAGGCATAATTCCTGCTTATCCTTGCATTCTTTCAGTTCTCTTCCAATCTTTGTATTATTTCAATCAGCCAGGCCCATCCTCTTTGTGAACCAGCATTCATTCCACCTTCTTGATCCCTCAATCCCTACCACCCATAGCCCACATTTGCTCTGCTCCTGACTGCAATCCCTGAATGACCCCACACAGCATATGGCACCCTTCTCCCCAAGGCTGTGACTGTATGTGATGAGTAAGTTGCTGTCATCTTATCTGAGCATTGTTATGTGGCTTTCATCTAACCATCTTCATAACTCTAGGGAAGAATTTCATCCTTCATCAACATGATAAAGAGAAATTGACCAAAACATGTATTACATGTACAGATAAAGTTATCCAAAAGTGATATAATAACCTGATTCTAGGCTTGGAAGTAAAAGCAAACACAAATGTATTGCACCATACTGGTAAATAATTATAACCAATAAACCCCCAATCTAATATGGAAAACAGAGTAGTATTAAATGTAAACATCAAAATTTCAACCAGTGGGAAATAATTAACTAATAATATTTTTTAAAAAAGGAACATGTAAGTAATGACAACATTTCAAACTAGGCAGTGAAGTAAATTCTTTTGGGGTAGCATGGGCTTCTGTGACCAACCTTTATAAAAGGACCGAGTAGAGTGCAGCAGACCCAGCTAAATAATCCGATTACTTCTGCTTGTAATCTTGCCCTGGAATCATTTGCATCCTCACCTTCATGTGCAACCCTCATGGGTATACGCAGCCCCTGTGCTACTTTTTAGGAACAAGCAGCGCTCTGCATGTGAGAATAAGACTTAAGATATCTAGATGTCAGTTATTCCCCCATGCATCGTCTTTATTACTGCAAGTAGCTGGGGTTCCAGCTCCCTCAGAAAGCTACAAATAATGCCTGTGTTGAAGAAACAGAGCCCCGATCCTCCCACAAGTGTTCCCTTGGCATTCTGCTCTACCTTTCAATGCAGATGACTAAGGACAGGGTACGAGGATGAACGCCCATAAACACTCTTCATCCATGCCGGAGTTGTTGAGAATGAAATGAAAAGCCACACAATGTCAGGCCTCAGATGTTCTTTCTATGAATTTAGATGTGTTCCCAAAGTTAGGCCAAGCACTTAGTAGCAATAGGTACACGCAGACAGATTTTCTCCCTCGGCTCTCACGTGCTGCCCTGAGGCTCAGCCAGTCCTGTGAGCTCTCTATTTTCTGATTTGCCTCCATCAGTGGTCTACAAATGGTATAAGAACACGGTGACACTCCTTAAAATATGGTGAGCCTAGGAGGAGCTGTTAACATCCCTTTAGTTAAACTTGTCCTTGGGAATGTGGAATATTGTCCAAAATGAAAGTGTATTTATCTCCACCAAATCCATCTGTCCTAGTGTCCTCTTGACCTCATCCTGAGAAGCAATATTGCACAAGGAATAGATTTAAAATACAGATCCTTGAGCCTTGCATTAGATGCAGAAGGATACTGAGATGGACTGGCAAGAGGCATGGTGTCTTCCACCGAAAGAAAGAGACAAGGAAGAGCCAGCTATAAAACGGTGTGGTGCCTAGTTCAATATAACAGGACAGAGTGCCCTGGGAGCACGCATGGGGCACCTTGCCCAGGCTTTAAAGCCAGGACAGACTTCCCAAGGAAGCAATATCTAAGCAGGGATAGGAGACGGTTATGTGTGAGACAGGGATCAGCGTGGATGTCTGAGCTCTGGAAAGTGGGAACAATGTGGATTAAAACCTGGAAGTCACACATACCAGTCATGTTTAGGTCAATAACAAACACCCTGACTGTATTAAGGTTCTCCAAAGGAACAGAATCAACAGAAAAGCGTATATATGCAAGAGGATTTACTAGGTAACAGAGGTTGGAAAATTCACAGTGATCATCTGCATACTGGAGGGCCAGAGGCTCCAGGGCCTTTTTAGCCTAAGAAGACAGAAGCTACAGAACCAGAGGAATCAAGAATTCAGCACCAGCTCAAGGTTGATGGCCTGGATGGTCACTAGGTGTTCATTACTACGAGTCCATGTTGGAAGGCTTTGGAGAAATTGGAAACCAAGATCCGAAGGCAGTGACTAAGACTGGAGCTCTTCTAAAATGGGACCACTTCCTTCTTTCCTTTTTATTTGATTCAGGCACCAAACCTATTGGTTGTTACAACATCCATTCAGGATGGGTCTCCTTCGCTTAGTTTGCTGGCCTCCATGTCATTCACCCATAGACATCCCAGAACTGTGCTTTACAAATCTGCTAGGAGTTTTCTAATCCATTCAGATGGACATATCCTGATCAACACTCACAATCTCTGACTCCTTCGGACCCGTCGGTCCCCAATACAGTTCTTCATCTTGTGGTTGTGAAAATAAATAAATAAATTTGCAGGGTAGCTACCAGGAACATGAAAAGAAATAGGATTCCAGGGCTGGGGATACATCTCAGTGGCACAGTACCTGCCTGGCAAGCACAAGGTCCTTAGCTCAATTCTCGGTACAAAAAAAGAAAAAAGGAAAGAGGATGTTAACCTTAAAAGCTTTTCCTCAAAAAAGAAAAAAACTGAAACTAAAACAAGGAGATTAAGCGTTTGGACAAAATCAAGAAGTGGAAAAAGGAAAAGAGCACAAGGGTACCTCAAGAAGAGAGCATTTCAAATGGCAGGAATGACACCCAATACATCAATGATGGCAGTGGAAAGAATTTTGAAACAAATTATTTTAGACTAGGTAAAAATGATAATCCAGTTACAAGCCTTTTATGGAGATATATGCAAAGTAAAACTGCACAAAATTTGAAAATAATGAGGCTAGCCAAAACACACTGAATACAAAGAAACAGAAAACAGCAGAGGAGGCACTTAGACAAAGGTTGTAAGAGCCAGATTTTAAAAGAAAAAGATTAATGTTTTGTCCTGATAAAAGATGTATTGTTACGCCAAGAAATCAAACAACAATGAACCCTGAAGTGTCAAATCACCTTGCAACAAAACATGTACAGCAAAACTACTAGAAATATAAGAATTCAACAAAGCTCTAATTAAAATTTAAAAAAAAATCTCTCTCTAAACTTGACAGATTAAGTAAACAGAATTAAATGCTGGAAGAGGTACTCCATTTAAAGCCAGTTAGCATAAATTGAAAGTTTATTTAAACCAATCTAATCCAGAAATAAACAACGAACTTCAATAGGCAGTTCTCCAAGGCAGGTACACAAATGGTCAACATTTACATCAATGTGTACTCAGAATCACTACTTATTACAGAAATGCAAATCAAAACAACAATGTATATTATACCCACTGTAATAATTTAACATCAGGGACATGTTAACAAACATGTGGGCAGGGCATATAGAACCTGAAACTTTTGTGTGTTGTTCACAGGGATGTAAAATGGTGTAACTATCTGGCAGACAGTTTGCTGCTTTCTCAAGGAGATGAGCACAATGACCTATAGAGATTACTGCATGCCCAGTAATTCCACTGGTAGGTAGAACTGAACCCAAAAGAACTTAAAACTGGAAATCAAACAAATTTGTACACTAATGTTCATAAAAATATTCATAACAGCCAAGGGAGGGAACAACCTAGGAGTCAATCAACAGATGGATAAATAAAATGTGGTACATACATATAATGGAATACTATTTAGCTCTGAAAAGGAATGAAGTCCCGACACGCTATAACACAGATGAATCTTAAAAATATGCTGAGTGGAATAGGCAAGACAGAAAAGCACTGTATTTTATGATTCTACATACATGTACTATCTAGAATAAGTAAATTCATAGAGACTGAAGATAGACTGGGGGTTGCCATGAGGTAGGAGACAGAGCAGATGGGGAATTATTGTTTAATGGGTATACAGGTTGTCCATACAGCTCTGGGAATAGCAGTAATGGTTGTATTGTGAGTACTCAATGCTACTGACTCATTCCATTAAAACAATTAAAATGACAAATGTCGTACTATATAGGAAGTGTCATCAAAAATCGGTTAAAGTTTACCTAAGAAATATTATGATAAAAGACACACTTGCCATTAATCCCCCCTCAAAAGTCCTTTTTATGAGATGTGATCAGTACAGTGAATGCTGCTACCTGGTCCCATCCAACAGACAGGCAGGCTTGTAAAAGCATTACAGTATGCCCTCAACCACCCTGCTCACTGGATCTGGCACTGCGTGACTTCTGACTCTTCCCCAAAGTCAAAATGACCATGAAATGTAAAAATATTGAATTGATTCATGACACTGAGGCAGCTGTGAGAGCAGAACTAAAGGTCTGATGAAGGACAGCCGCTTCAGGAAGCGCCAAGAGAGACGAAAGGAGAGCGCACGGGCGGGGGGGGGTACCGCGAGGGGGAGTGAGGACAACGTGTCTTTCACTGTAATACATTTCTGATAATTTGTAGTGAGATTGATGCAGCTAGCGATGATAATGTTAAGTAAAATAAATCAGACACACAAGTTTAAATAGTACATGGTTCCTCTTACATAAGGAACCCAAAATGAGACGGAAGAACAAAATAAAAGAGAAAATAGAGAACAAAAGAAAGGGAGCAAAGGAGGAGGGAAGGTAGGGAAAAGACGTAGGTGGGAGGGAGGGAGAAGAAGGGGTGTAAAAAGAAGTAAGATGTGTTAGGCACATGTACGAGCTCCTCACAATGAATGGGATCGTTATCTCCTGCAAAACTCTAATAAAACTTTAAAAAGTTAAACACACATCATGTTTTTCATCTACCTATTTGTATAAAAAAAATCATCTTATATTGCTCACAGGAATGTAAAATACATAGGGTTCAGTATTAGCATAGCTTTTAGGCTTCTTCTGGGGACTTGTGACATATCCTCCATGAATAAAATGATCTATTGTACAATGCCTATATAATATATACGTTAGATTTAATACAAAACCAGATGTGGTAGGTATATGCCTGTACTCTTCCTTGGGAAGCTAAGGCAGGAGGACAGCAAGTTGAAGGCCAGCCTGGGAAACTTAATGAGGAAGAAAGAAGGAAGAAAGGAAGGATGGAAGGAAGGAAGGAAGGAAGGAAGGAAGGAAGGAAGGAAGGAAGGAAGGAAGAAAGAAAGAAAGAAAGAAAGAGAAACAAGGAAGGAAGGGGAGAAGGGAAGAATGGAAGGAGATACAGAGGGAGTAAGGAGAAAAGAAGGAAGGAAAAAAATTAATGTGTAGAGGATAACAGGAATAGTAATTAGGTTAAAAATACAAAGAAGAAGAAAAAAAGGAGACTGAGTGGAAGAAGGAGAAGAAAGGGGGAGGGGTGGGGTGGAGGAGATGATGGTGCATCTAACATTTCCAGATCAGCGCTGTTTGCTAGGAGTTCCTTCCATTCAACATCTCATTTCATCCTCACAACTCTTGCCCTTACTTTATGGATGTGAAGGAGAGAGCTAAGCAAGGTCTCACAGAAAGTAGCGGACAAAGGATAAAATGTTTTTACAATTAAAATGCTGCAGTAGCTGGAACTCCTTTAGAGCTTAAAATAAACATATCTGTATAAAGGTTCACTGTGTCAGCTTTGACTCATGTTTTTCTCTTCTCTAAGATCCTGACGGATCCTTGACATGGTTTTTCTAGGTCACCTGCGACTTGATGACCACTGTAAAGAGGAGCGGATGCTCCACTCACCTTCTAGGCTCTGCAGGCTTTAGGCACAAGCTAAGCTAGAAGGGCGTCTTGAGACTTTGTTTTTCTTGCCACGTGTGCTGTACCAGCCTCATGACCTTGATGAAGGGATTTGGTTTAATAGCAACAATAGCTGCATTTATGGAGGCTGACCCTCAGCAGTGGCTATCTGGCTGTTTATCAAAGAAGATCTAACCAAGTTCTCAGTAACTATTCTTCGACATAAGTGTGTTTGGGATTGCAAACACCTCCTAGAATCTTTGTCCTCTTCATCTTCCTGCCCATCTTCTAGGCGCACTTCTGCAGGCCCCTTGCACCCATGGAGGCCATAAGATGAGTACTCAGCAGGGAAACAGACACAGGAATGATGATTGTAGCCTCTGAGCTGAGGTGCATGAAACTGGCTTGCTCTCTCCATGGTCCTTCTATTTCCAGCCACTTTTCTCTCTGTTTCTGGATTTAACTCAGAGCATGAAATGGTTCTAAAGGATGGTGGAGACAGCAGAGAACATACAGACAACCGGACCCTGGAATGACTGTATGGGACTGAGCCCCTCCCACGCTCATACTGCACTACAACAGGAGAAATAAACTTTCACTTGTGAATCCACTGACACTCAGGGTGTTGTTATATTACTCAGCGGTAATATCAATCATGTAAGTAGGCATCACCATCCCATCTCTCATGTATAATGACTACGCTTGGAATTTATTAAGCACTTATGAAACTGTTGGACACTCTGTGAGAATACAGTACTATTCCTATTTTATATATGAGGAAAAGAAGTGGCTACGAAATCAAGTTTAGAGCGAGTATGCGATGAATTCGCAGAGAAATTCCAAGTCACCGCATTTCATGTGACGCCAGAAGTGAGCTTTGTAAATGTGCGAGCTGAGCCCAACTGTAGCTCTTGGGTGTCTTTGTGTTTGCTCATTATCCATGTCCTGTCTCATCCACGGCATCACAATAAACCCTTTTTGATGCTTAAGCTTGGGGCATCAAAGTTTTACTGAAACTTAGTAAAATTTCACCTAAAATGGGAATAACAATCATTAAGCAGTTGTCAGACACAGAAAGGTTTAGGAGGGTGCAAGTCACCTTGGTCAGGACACAGGTCACCACATCTTGGATCTTTCATCTGGCAAACTTGGAAAAATATAATAAATGAAAAATATCATAGTCCAGGAATGGATGATAGCTGTGGATTTCATGAGGCTATGATAAAAGTAAAGAAAATATAACTGAATCATTCTGGAAAGTGAACAAGGTGGGAACAAAGAATACAGTGAGTATTTCAATTAAAAAATTATTACAGTAGAAAACACATTGTCTTCAATCTTCTCAAAATATTCCACTCTCATTGAACACACTTGTCCCATTCTCCTCGCCACTTTCTGAAACAGTCTTGGGAATCCTTTTTCATGTCTTCATGACACTTGATCACAGACAAAGTGAGTGCTCCTGCTGAATGTCATTTAACAAAACGGTAGGCTTGTAAAAATAGTGCAGAGTGGCTTCATCTACCTCATCCTTTGAATCTGAAACTGTGCTACTTCTGGTCCTTCCCTCAAGTCAAAAAGATCATAAAGGGTAAAAATACTGAACTGATTCATGACATTGAGACACCCACAACAGTACAACTGACAACCCTCAGGAAAGAAGACTTCCAGAGCTGCTTCAGAGCATGCCAATCACAATGGGATCAGTGCGCTTGGAGTGAAGGGGAGTTTTTTGAGGGGGAATAATAAAGTATCCTTTTTGCTGCAAGAATTCTTTAAAATTTATACGCACACCATATTTTTCAATCAAACGTTGTGTTCTACTGAAAGTGCTCTGAGTTGTTTAACGCACATAATTGTCTGCATCTTCTGTAGCCATGGTGACTTCTCTCCTGACTCACGGCTGCAGGAGCATGAAGCAGCTGCGGGCAGAAGGTGCCCTGAGCAGTATCTGCTACAGTCTGGTGGCTGCACCTATTGCCCCTTCTGCTTTGTTACAGAGGCCTCGCTTAAGTGTGGCTGTTGCTTCTGAGGTGCTGCCCCTCCTTCTGTTAGTGTCAGTCGCTTTTGTCTCGCAATGACTAGTTCAGCTTGGTCTATTGACTATGATTCCGCCCTGTTACTAAGATTGAAAGTTATATTAACTTTTAAAACTGTTAACACTGATTACAGAGAAAATGTTAATCAATGCAATTCTGCCATGTATTAGTTGTATCATCTGTGGCAAATTTATAAACTCTGGCTTTGTGTTTGTTTGTTTGTTTTTTACCAAAATGAGTCCAATGGTGTATTCGAGTCATTTTCAGGAAAATGGATGCACTTTGAGACCATAATGCTAAGTGAAATAAATTAGACACATCACATATCCCATGGTTTCTCTTACATGAGAAACTGTATGTATATATAATTTAAAGAGGAAAATAAGAGACAGGTGACAATAAACATGGAGGTAAAACTTTTGAGCATGGGAAGGGGATCTAGGCATGGAGGGAGGGGGAAGAGAAGAAAGAGGGAAAGTAAAGAAGATGAAGATGCGACATGTATATGTACCAATTCCCTACAATGAATGTATTTGCTATATATTACCAGCATATATTAATAAAAAGGTACAAAGGAAAGTGAAAACCTGATGGTTCTTTAAAATCTAAAATATGGTATACATATCTAAGGATGTCTCCTATTGGCTGAGTTGATTTACCAATGCGTATGGGTGACGGACAGAGAGGAAACTGTACGGGGATGATGGGCGGTGATTCAGAGCACAGCACAGAGCTGGGAGAGGTGAGGTGCTACTCGGTTTCCAGGAAGGCCTGCCTGGAGTTGCCCTTCATTTGCCCAACATCATGGGAACTGTTAAGAGTTCTGCCGGTTCCATGATTAGTTCTAGTTCTTCTATTTGGAATGCAGGATTTGTGTCATTATTTTCTTTCAAAAGCCTGTTACAACTTGGGAGGTCAGAAGGGAACAATGACAACAGACATTTGGAGGTTGTCGGGGGAGATTTCCTGGCTGGGCTGAGACCTCGACATCAGTCACACAGTCATCCTCCTGGGCTCAATACTCCATGCTCTAATGTGTGATTCTGAGGTTTACAGATATATTTCTTCTCCAGGCACTTCCTGGCTTCCTTTGATAACATATGTAATTAGCTATTTCCATTCTGTATTAAATTGTGCATATTATCACAGCCAGTCTGACTAAATCAGATTGGAGAGGCCAACATTAATGCAACAAGAATTAGGAAATCTGTCTTCATTAGAAAACAGAATAACTGAAAGAGCAAAGAAGGCAGAATAAAATGCAATGTTGGGAGGCTGGTATTTGGAAAGCAGAATCAAACTGTAATTTAAATCAAAGGCATGCAGCATTTTCAAATTCTTTGGGAAAATACCTTCTCACCCCACCACACTCCTCCATGAATGTAGTTCATCATTTACTTTGGAGTTTGGGTGTTTTGATTTCTACAGTTGCCTAAGAAAATCTGAAGGCTTACATTTTATGCTGCAGAAACAGAAATACATTCTAGTGGAATCTGTTTTTTTCTAATTCTATAACAACTGTGGGATAGACAGTAGCTAGCCGAGAATCATTCACCTCTACCTTAGTTGCTATAGCAAGTCTATTTTATCTGAGATGAAGCACTTCAGACCACAAACTTGTGATGAGAAAACCGTGCTGTTTATAGTCATTTTTGAGTTTTAAAAATGTTTCTGAGCAGCATTGGTGACAAGCGCTGATATAAAAAATGGTGTCCATTGTATATGCTCTCAGAGTACGGCTGCTATCACCACCACAAAAGTGACTACATGCCAAGACCTAAGGGAAGAAAAATACTTTAAACTCAAGTGTCCCATTCAATTGCTTCTATGTCCTGTTCTTTTTATGTCTTTACCCTGCCTTTGAATTTTAAGCCTTGTCAGTGAGTGATGCTTTAAACTGGAGGAAAAGGGTATTAGGGGGATGCACACAAATTAGCATGAGAAGGCAGTTTAATTACAAAAGAGCCAGGATTTCTTACTGAGAATATTGATGGCTGTGTCCTGAAAATTTCCACTTGGTCTAAAACATATTGAAACAGAAGACTGAAGAGAAAATACAATGGAAGTTCTACAGCAGGCCTATTTGGAAAGCAGAAAGGTAGCTCAACTGTGTAATATAACCTCTGTTAAATGCTACTTTTGCTCAAGAGCTAAAGGCATTGTATAATCATTTTCTCAATAATCTTCCTTGCAAGGCAGCTTTACTAATAGGTTTAAGGAAGAAAATGTCAAGACGAGCCCTCCCATGCTACTAACTCAATACCTATAGAAGGAAACCATTATTCTTTGATCTGCTGATACGAACAAGAATTGTGTCAGGTGCCATGACTTCAGCAGACTAGGCATTGATTTGATTCTGCCTTTACGCCAGGCACTCAGTTAAGTCCTCAAAATAAGGAGATGAAAAAGATGCAACCCCGTCTCTCAGAAGGCTCACAGCTTAGGGACAAAGTCAGAGTGATTGCCATGGTTTGCGTTCTTGATCCTCCCATGTGCTGAAGCGAAATGGCAGAACCTTTAAGAGGCTGAGCCTGCAGAAGTGAGTTAGAGCACTGGAGGCACGCCCTGGAAGAGGATGTTGGAGGCTTGGTTCCTCCTTTCTCCTTTCTCTTTCTTTGCTTCCCAGCCCTCTTAACATGAGCAGCTTCCTCTGCCACACATCCCCCATAATGTGATTCCTTGTCATAGGCCCAAAAGCAACGGGTCCCTGACCATGGACCAAAAACTCCAAAACCATGAGCCAAAATAAACCTTTCCTTTTCTAAATTGACAGTGTCAGGTATTTTGTTATAGTGACAGAAAGCTGCATGACAGTGACCGGTGCCGTACTGTACAATGTTAGCTCTATGGGAGGCCAAAGGAGGGACGAGCTGTGCAATATCTGATTGGATCCTCCTCAGGGGACTCAAAACTTATTAAAAGACTAGGAAACTAAAATATGTAGGTGTTCTGTAACGTTGGACAAAACTTAGCCACTCTCAAAACATCTTGCACCTTCTAAGGAAGGGAACCTCTAAACTTCAATTTGGAGAGAACAAGAGACTATCACCCTAGCATGAGCAGATGGGTGAATAAAATTAGGAAGCACTCCTTATCGAACACATACTAGCGTTAGGGCACTGTTTGCACATGCTCTGTGTGTTAACTTATTTAATCCTCTAGCCAAGAGAACAGAGTTTGTAGGAAATGGACTCCGTGGGCTGAACACATCTGAAATAGAGAACCAAGAAATGACAGAATAAGACAGTAGTTTTCCTCAGAAGAACCATGTGTGGTGGGGTTAGAGCCCAGCTTTTCCAAGTCAGGTGCATTTTGAGGTCAAGCACTTATTAGTCAAAGGGCTGAAGAGTCCCCCAGAAAAAAAAAGAGACCCTTTTAAGGAAAGAGCAAGATAAGTAGAGTGGTATCACTCAAACATAAGGCTGCATGCAAGCTCCGAGATGCCTGTATTCTTTCTTTTAAATTAAGTTTATTGGTACATTTTAGATGTACATAAGGATCATATTCATCATAGGGAATTTGTACATTTATGTTATATATTTTAATTCTTCTTTCCCCCCAAACCCCTCTCCTCCCTTCAACCCCTCTTCTTCTTTCTTTTTGCAAAGTTTTCTTTCTATTTTATCCTTTTTAAATCATTTTTTCTTTTTCCTTTCCTTCCTTCCCCTCCTTCCCCACCCTAGTTCCTCTTTCCTTTAGAACAATTTCTCCCCATTTCACAATCTCTATTGTACATTTTGGTCCTTATTTACTCTTTCAGTTTCTCACAGCAGGGGGACAATGCAAAGTTTACACAAGTGGGTCTGATGTAATTCACGTAAGAGTATCATCTCAAGTTGCATCCATTTACCTAGAAATGTCTCAAGTTTATCATTTCTTATGGCAGACTAGTACTTCATTGTACAAAAAAAAAATCTTCTGTATTCATTCCTCAGTTGATGGGCATTTGGGTTGTTTCCAAGACTTAGCTATTATAAACTGTGCTGCTATGAACATGGGTGAACATATACCACTGTGCTATGATGTTTTTAATTCTTCTAGGCAGATATCCAGAGGGGAAATAACTGACTCTTGGCCAAGCCCTCTCCTGTCTGAAGGAAATTGTGTCATCGTCAAAAGGATGACCATGGGTCTATGGCCGAGGAAAGTGTCCATTTCCAGAGTACTGAGAGTTTTGGAGAATTACTAATTTCTCCTGGAGTCATTTACCAACCTTTAATGAATGTAGGAAAGGTGCCCTTTTCTTTCTGCTCTTCCAAGAAGGGTGAAGCAGTGGCTGGCATCTATAAAACATGGATGGTGTCACAACTGAGCTGTTGACGTCTCAAATTCTCTCAAGTGACTGATCATTATACCACGGAGTGAGCTTCAGCTCCACTTTTGAATGATCAGTTCACAAGGCATACTCCTCCGGTAGATGTCTTTCTCACCTTTGAGGTGACTGGTCATTTGAACCTGAACTAAGGCACCCAATGTACCTGAGGACACTGAACACTATCCCAGTTGTAGCACAGAAGGTTCCACATCCCAGGAAATACCTCAGCCATAGGCGAACCAGTAAAGATGACCACTGGCCTTACCCAGACCCAACCTGGCCTCTGGCCAGTCCATAGCTGTAGACTGGGTATATTTGCTTCATTTTTTTAGCCCCTTTAACTCATTGTGCAGCTCCCAAAATTCCTAATGCCTGGGACCTATGAGATGACCCTCTAACCCTGTAGGTATTCTTCCAGCTTACAGATGAAATATCACATGCATGTATTTATGATCTCTATTATAGACAAATACTCTATTCTATGTGCCATTTTACAGAACTTTCCAAGAATCCAGGGAATATGCTGGGCAGAATTTACAAATGTTCTGACCTTACATATGAGAAATTTACACAGCTGGGCTGTGGCTGCATTAGGCTTTCCCTTTCTAAGGTCATGGGCTTGGAATTAACTTGCATTCAAGTCTTGGCCCAGTCATTTATAAACTGGGTAACTTTGCATGAATTATACAGTCATTCTGTGTCTTCCCTTCTTTGCCTGAAATTTGAGATGGTAACTCAGAACTCACTGAATTAAATGAAATAATCCATGCATATTATATATGCTTAAAAAATAAGAGCTTTTAGAATAGTTTATAATTCAACAAGGTATGTTTCTCATGGATAGGAGAAATGTTTGAATAAAAGAATTCTTTGTTTGAGAAAGTACTAAAAACTTTCCCAAATGAACTTGAATGGATGAATTAGAGTCATTGGATGTGTAATCCAGGATCACACACAGCAAGACCCAAAGAGACAAGTATGTCCCTTTCAACTGGGGATAAACTAGAAGATGCAACAATAAGAGAGAACAATTTAGAAGCACCTTAAGTGCTGTTCAGGAGTTGTCATTCCTGAATACTGATGGCCACTCTTTTGCATCATGAAAGGAACCCATGTGGACTTGCCTGAGAATCACCCAGCACTCATTATTTTCTGACTGTATTAAATTCTATCCCAATAGCTTAGCTACTACTTTAAATCACCACAGCTTTCGTTTTATGATAAGAAACCAGTGTCTGCTAAGCCTAAACACTTTTGTATCTACAAACACCAAAATACCGAGGACTGGGTAAGTACAACAAAGGTATGTTTCTATATTCCCAATAATCCCATCATCCATAACCGTGGCTAACATACACCCACGGCTAGATTTTCATCCACTATTTTTCAGTTTGTCAAAGCACATTCGTGAATCTGTGGGTACACACACCTGTTCTGAATGGCTCCCTCGTTTTCCTCCTTCTGTGGACAGCAGGGCCGCCCTTTCATTTACAGATAGTCTTTCAACACTGGAACCCTTACAACAGGCAATAAAAAGGCCACAACCCCAGAAGCCATGCTGATTGGTTTCAAGATGCTTACATGACCCAAGCCAATCTGAGTTAAGTATGGCGCCAGGAATTCCTTTCTCTAGTCCTTGCAATGGAGCGAGTGTATTTGTTTGCATGAGTTAATAAAATGAAATAATATAACCTCAAACACATCTTAAACCTGAAAAAGTAAATCAGTACATTAGTTATTAATAATCTGAAGAGAATAAATGGAAATATTAGATGAAATAAGATTGTCTAATAAACAGAGTACTGAGAAATGTCCACAGTGGTTAACAAAATCATCATGAAACTGTCATATTCTAATGCTTTTCATGTTATTTAAATTCTTCCCAAATATCATTTTCATGTTGGCTCTGACAAGTAAATGTTGCTGGGCAAATCAAAAACATTTACTTTATTAGATCCCAGATACAATTGAATATTGGCAATTTGCATATATAATTTCCATCATGTTGTGCAACCTTTCTGATTTAATGATTCAGATCATTAAATAAGATCATTAATGATCTGAATGATCATTGGGAAGTGGTCAAATGATCATTTAATGATCATTTAGAAGTGATCAAATTACTGTCTCGGTAACCATTGAAAATAAATATTGTGACCTATTTTCCCACCATTATTTAGCTTTGAAATATATGCCTGTGTTATATTATGTTTGAAACTAAAACAAAGAAGGTTATTGTGTTTAGCGCTATGTGGGATGGACATATTTGCCTGTTTTTTTTTTTTTAATACTTAGTTTTTAGCAGTGTTATTGGAGACAACTAACTTCACAAAGTTAACAAATACATGTCAGGGTTTCTTACGTTTTGACTTAGTCTGGTTTTCTAAAGCCTGAAATTCTAAGGTTGCTGTTCTTCCTGTTCTCTTTTATGCTCTTTGAAATAGAATGTTGCCTGCCTTATCCTAAAGCTGGATCTTATGTCCCAAACACTGATGGATAGTGGGTATTATTTTTCTTTCACAAAGGCAGCATGTCCATGCCCAAGTCAAGATCACCTTTACCTAAGGAAATAAAATCTCTTAGATTCACTCTCTGATCATATATATCTGCTTTTCCTACATGAAACATTTGGTTCATCCCTGTGTGTATGTAGTAAGCATGTTCCCCACAATTTTTGAAATATACTTCTAATTTAGTACTCATCGTGGTGGCATAAGAAGGGTTGAGCCATAAACACCATCAGAGATGGTGAATGTTTTAAAGTATTTTGAATTGAACAGAATACAGTTCTTTGCTGAAAGCCAACTCTAAATAAGCTGGCAGGCCAATAAAAAAAAAAATCCTACATAATAGATCTTCAGTTCTTTGTTTGGGATGAGATCATCCTGGTTGAGGCCAAGTGACTGGCATGGTTATCAAGGAGCTCTATAGTCTTTGGCCATGCACTGCCTGAGTTGATTTCCCAGAGCCACCACAACAAATTATCACAAACCTGGTGCCTAAAACCACAGACACGTATTCCCTCACATTTCTAGAGATCAGAGCTGTCTTGCCTTCAAGCTCTCATCCTTTCTTTGTTTCTCCCACCTTCCTGGGGCTCCAGGCACTTCTTGGCTTGCGGCTTCTCACCATCTAGTCACTGGTTCCATTTTCACGTGCCCTCTCCTCTCCTGTTCTGTCTCCAGTCCTGTCTCTTATAAGGATACTTATCATGTGATTTAGGCCTCACCCAAACAATTCGGCATGATCTCATTTTAAAACTTTAACTTAATTCCATCAATAAAGTTCCTTTTCTGGATAGATTCCCATGTTTAGATTCTGGATAGACCTATCTTTGGGGGTGGCATCATTCAATCCACCTCAGTGCCTGATGATGTTTCCACTAAAAACTCTATTGATTGTAAATGCAGCTAAATCAGTGTTGTTATTTATAAATATTGGGTTCTTTGAGGCCGTTATTAATGTCTACTGGTTGAGTACAGTGTGGGCTGTGGGCTTCTTCTCCTATCTCTTTTGTACTGGGTGATATGTTACATGGGAGCGAGGTCTAGACCAAACTCTTCCACACCCACACACAGGCATTGCCTAGCACCCAGGTGCAAAAGCATGTGTCTCATTGCTCTATAACTCAATGAACCCTTGCCTTTAGCAATGGCAGGCTCCCTAACTGGCACCTCGTAGGAAAGATTCACTCACAGAATATGCACTGATATTTTGATGGCAGAGTTCTTTCTGCTAGTCTTCTTGCTACAGTTTCAGAATGCTTTCAGTGTCCCCTGCAGGTCCGTGTAGTCAGAGCCTCGATCCCCAATGCAGCACTAGTGGAAAGGTGTGGGACCTTTAAGAGGCAGGGCCTAGTGGGAAGGCTGTAGGTGATGGGGTGAGTACTTCTCCTGCATCCCCTTGCCACCTGTTTTGAGAGGACTATTATGAAAGGGTGAGCTTGGCCCTCCTCCTCTGTCCGCTTCCTGGCTGGAGATGTAATCCTTGGTTCCTGCACCCACTCACACCACAGTCTCCTGGTGCCACTGGATATTCAACCTCCCAACTGAACTAAATAAGCCTCTTTCTTATAAGGATATCCTACCGCAGGTGTTTCATTATGGCAATGAGAAGCTAACACACCTCTGTTTGATGATTTTTCAAACTGCAGTTTGCCTCTCACTGGTGTGTTCTGAAATGAATTTAATGGGTTTCAGCCAGCAAGGTAGTAGTAGAATTGCATTCAGTAGAAAATAACAGAAGGCATTACATAAAGTAAGCTAAGAAGTACTTTCTCTGGAAAATTTTCGTGTGTGTGTACTAGGTCATCATATAAACTACATTTTTACTACAATCTAAAAAGAACAAGAAATTCTGTCTTAAACAGAACTGAACAAAACATATATTGGAGTCGTTTGGCCTAAAGCATTCAACAAGTGTAGGCTTCTGGGCACACTCATGACCAACATATGGAAAGAAATTTCTTCTGTAGAATTATTTCTAAGTAATCTAATGTAATCACTCATTTCACAATAATCATTTTTAACATCTTTCATGTTAATCAGCAGATGTTATAAAAATAGTCAAAAGCTTCTAGTATCTTCTCCTAGAATGCAGACTTCTAATTAAATTCATTACAATACTAACTATTCCTGGAGTGTTTGTTCCTGATTACAGAACTTCAGCTTCTATCTACCCAGACCCCAAAATATAAATAAAATGATGTTATATTCTGGGTGCTACAGTGTGTGCACATATCTGTGTGTGTGTGTGTGTGTGTGTGTGTGTGTGTGACTTGTAACATAAGCAACATCAAGGTTATTCACTGAGGGATGGTAGGCAAGTTGAAAGAAGGTTGTGATCTAATGCACAGCACAGCATTGCGTTATAATGGTTGATATTCAATATAAATTAAACCATAAGGAAATCTACTCTGGTAACTCACCTGCCATCTGAGTTAATGGAGCTATAACCAAGGCAAACCTGGAGGACTAAAGGGATGTAATCCCAAGTCAAATCATTCAGTCATATCCCACCGCATGATTGCCATGTTTTTCTGTTTCTATGGAATGCTATCGAGTCTCTGAAGAGAACAGGTATTCTCTGTCTGTAATATAATAACTATGTCATGTTAAACATCAAAGGCACAATCTGAGTGCAGATTGTGGCCTCCACCCTTTGTGGTTGCCCACCACTGATTCCCCAGGTACATGAAGAGGAATTACCCAAGGGCTGAGCATCAAAGCTAACTCCATAATCTGTAGGACCCAATGCGACAGCACGGTGTGGACCCTTTTGCTCAAAAAGCAGGAGAAAATGTTTTTTTCCTCTCTTCTCTCGTCTTTCTGTAAACCACTCCTAGTACTTTTTAATTGCTATTTAATTTTTCATCATCTTAGGCACCAAGGTCTTTGAGGAGTGAGTGCTGACAGGTGTCCAGGGCCTCACCCTGGGTCTCAGAGCACAATGGCCAAGCCCATCCCAACCTGAGCCTGTCCCCAGCAGCCACCATGGCTGAATGGAAACTGGTCCATCTCAGGAGCAGGCAGGATGGCTACTGAATAAGGCCTCCAAGCCTCTTGTGCACACTCCACTGGCACATGGACTGCCCTTACAAAACACAAACTCAAAGGCAAGAGTGTTAACCATTTCAACCCAGTCTTCACAGTCCAATAATCCCCAAGCATGGGCCTTGTTTAAAGCAGAGCATTGTGCCTGTGCTGGCCATGGCCCATGCAGGTGATCTTGGTGAGCAGGTCATTTTCATCTCTCCAGTGTCTGGATTACCTTCAAGCAGTGATGCCTGTTACACAACATGAAGATGAAAAATCTATGATTATTTCCAATAGTCTAACTGCCAAGAGGAAGCAAGAAAAAGCAGTCTATTAGATTAAAAATAGCTAGAATGTCTGCAGAACTTGCTGTTTGACAGTATTATTAGACTTTACAGGTTATAACTCATAAAGTCCAGAATCCAATACCCTGAGAGTCTTTGAAGTTGAGGCTCAAGTTTACCTTTTGACCTACTGGGTAGAACCCTGTGAAATTGTTAATACTTACCCACTTTTCCTTTCCACTAACAAAAAGTTAACTATCTACGGTGACAACTGGGGTTCAACCAAATGTACCATTTCTGTCTGCTTTATGATATCATTCTTTCCCTGTTGTGTAAAATCTTCTCAAACTCTTCTCCAGACTGCCCCACATGATGTCATTAATTAGGCCACAAGGAGTGGCAGCTTTTTTGGCCACCATGTCATTTGCCTGGACTTCCTTCATTATAAAGAGAAGAATTCTATAAATATGTAATAATTTATATAAAGCTAGTGTTTGTTGCTATAGCAACCAAGAGAGGTATGGGAAGAGTACTTGTGATGGAAGCTTGGTCTCTGCATGTGATCTTTAGTGGGTTGTGACCTTGGACTCTGTATGATCTTTAACTAGCTTGTGACTTTGACTTGTGCTGGCCACACTCTCTGTGTTTTTGACTGCCCCCACTTGGGTGGTTCCATGCATGAAAACCAGCTCACTATGTACTCTTTTTTCCCTGTCTCTCTTCCTTCTGTGCAGATTTCTATAAAGTTATTAACATAACTTCCCATAGTAGTTTATTCCATGCCATTTTTCCCTCTTGAATAAGAAATTATCCTTTTCCACCCAGAGAGGACAAAGCCACAATAAAGGAAGATGGATGAGTTAACTGAGGTCTTCCTGTCTGTGGTCTGGGCAGCACTGATTGTTATCTTATTGATTATGCTTCTTTACTAAAATTCAATCATTCCCGGTGCCATAGGATGGTACTATTCCTTCCTCAAATATATTTAAGAGGCCTTGGCTTAGTGATACTTTCACTTATTGATAAATTTTGTGAGGTATGCTATTGTTATTTTGATCAAGATTGCATTAAATCTATATAAAATTTTTGGGAATATGACTGTTTTCACTATGTTGGTTTGGGATTTAACGAAATCCTGATCAAAATACCAATACTATACCTAACAGAATTAGAGAAAGCAATCCTAAAATTTATTTGGAACCAAGAGAGGCTTGGAAGAGCAGAAACAACTCTGGGTAACAAAGACAAGGCACAAAGCATCGAAATCCCAGACTTTAAATTACACTACAAAGCTACTGGAATAAAAATAGCATGACACTGGCAAAAAAGACAGACCTAAAGTTCAATAAAATAGATTAGAACATGCAGAAACAACTCCAAACATACTCGGCCACCTTATCTTTGACAAAGGGGCCAAACACCTTCACTAAAAGAAAGACAGCCTCTTTAATAAATGTTGCTGGGAAAACTGGTTTTCCATATACCAAATATTAAGCCTAGACTCATGTCTCTCACCATGCACTAAACTAAAATCAAAATGAGTGCAAAATTTTCAGTCTTTTTTTCCTCTCAAATGCTGAGATTATAAGCATGCACCACCATGCCCAGCAAAAGCTAAATATTAAAACAGAAACACTAAGTCTGCTGGAAGAGAGGATAGGTAGAACTCTTAAAGACACAGGCGTAGGAAAGAATTTTTGAACAAAACCCCAGTTGCACTGAAATATTACCAACAGTCAACAACTAGGATCTCATTTTATTAAAAAGCTTTTGCAAAGCAAAAGAAATCATCAACAGAGTGAAGAAATAACCCACAGAACGAGGGAAAAATTTTGCCAGCTATTCCTCAGATAGAGGACTAATATCTGCAATATGTAAAAAACTCAAAAACATTAAACCCCCACATGTAAAGACCCAATCCAAAATGGGCATCTGAAAAGGATAGACACTTCTCAGATGAAGAAATACAAGCAGTAAATAAATACACGAAAAAATGTTTGACATCACTGGTTGTTTGTGAGATGCACATTAAAACAACGCTGAGATTTCAACTCTCTCCAGAAAGAATGACAAGAAATCAATCAATGCTGGAGGGGCTGTGGGGAAAAAGGAACTCTTCTCCACTGTCGGTGAGAGTATAGACTGGTACAGCCATGTGGAAATCAGTGTGGAGTTTTCTCAAAAATTTAAAACTAGGAGTTCCATTTGACCCAGATATTCTCCCTGGTTTCTCTCCAAAAGTTAAAAGGATCATACCATAATGGTATATACACACCCATATTTACAGCAACACAGTCTGTAATAGCTAAAGCTTGGAAACAGCTCAAACACCCATCAACTGATAAATGGATGAGAAAATGTAGGGATTTTTGTACAACAGAGTACTATTCAGCCATAAAGATGGATAATCTTGAGACATTTCTAGGTAAATGGATGCACCTTGAGACCATACTCCTAAGCAAAATAAATCAGATACATATGTGTAAATATTGCATTGTTTATCTGGTGTGAGACATCAAATATAAATAAGGACCAAAATGTATATTAGATATCATGAAATAGGAATAAAACATTCAAATGGGAAGGGAAATTATAGAGGGGCAAGGGGGAAAGAAGGAAGGGAAAAGCAAAAAATGAGAAAAGAAGGAACAACTGGAAGCAAAGCTTTTGTAAATAAGGAGGGGAAAAGATGTTAAAGGGAGGGTAAGCGAATGGGGAAAAAAGAGCTAAAATATATATGTGTAGGGACAAATTCCCTATGATGAACAAGACCATTATGTATAACTAAAATATACATTAAACTTAATAGAAAAATCATTCATAGAGACTTACTTATGTTATTAGCTGATAGAATGTAGTTTTTTAAAAAAATTTGCCTGTACAAATATGCACTTACGTATATGTCCATACATATGTACATATATATGTACCTATACTTTTTTTTTTTTTTTTGCGGTACTGGGGATTGAACTCAGGACCTTGTGCTTGCTAGGCAGGCACTTATTACACTGAGCTATATCCCCAGCCCAAACTTTTTTTTTTTTTTCTGCGGTACTGGGGATCGAACTCAGGACCCTGCACTTGCTAGGCAGGCACTTATTCCACTGAGCTATATCCCCAGCCCTCAGTACCTATACTTTTTAAATTTAATCAATTTCTTTACTATGTATAAAATACTATACTAGGTGCTCTGCAGGAAAATTGGACACATCGGTAACAGGATGCTTAGTAAATAAATGGCAAAGTGCCAGAAGAGAGACATAGGAACAGGACATGTGGAATGAGACGTGCATTGGAGAGACTGGGGAAGACTTGCTACTTAACGTGCTGCCTGTGGGCAGGGGCACAGGGGTATCTGCTGCATCCAGAAGCTCACAGCTCCCTGGGCCTGAATCTCAGAGCACATAAGCCCTGAGAGCAGGGCAGGAGCTGACAGCACAGTTCAAACTGGGGTCCATTCACATTGTTCCTTTTGAGAGGAGAGAGCTCCATGTCACTGAGCACCTAGAAAGTCATCCAGGGGTTGCTGCACTGAGCTATGGGCTTTAATCATTTTCATTTCATTTCATAACACTATCGTCCTATTTCGTCTTTGAGAAAATGGAAGTGGACAATGTAACCTGCTCAAAGTCACACAGCAGACAAGGGGCCAAGCCAGGGGTCAAACACTGGCACACCTAGAGAATGCAAGCTGCTCAAAGACCTGGCTCCTGGCCTGACTCCATGCTTACCTAAAACTTAAAATCAGCTGCAGACAGCCCTCTGGGTCCTCACAGCATAGCAAGTCAACTGCGTAATGTGAGGAATTTGAGGACCACTGAATTATGTCACTGCCAGAAGCTCTTTTCTTTTTGGTTCAGAGCCTCAGCCTTCTGCTCCGTGGATGACCAGACCTGTCAAATCCTGAGAGACGCCTCATGAGTAAGAAGGATTCAGCTTCTTTTAGGAAAGCAGAGACCCTTAAACTGTGTCAGTGGATATCTCTGCTCACCTCTTTGCTGTTTTCATTGAACCTGCGTCACCAGGGTGAGCGGGGCTGGGGGGCAGGGTGCTTAGGCTCAGAGGTCTACCAGCCTGTGTGCTGCAGGGCACTTGCCCCTGGAAATAGTGCCCAGACTGGAGGTCTGTACACAGCCTGAGGCAGACTAAATAAACAGTGCTTGCATCCGGAGTGCACGGAGGTAAGGGAGGTGGCCCCACCTCCACCGAACCCAGCCGAGGTTTTCCCGCCCACAAATCTTCCCCTGGGCAGGTCGCTGCATTTAGAGAAGCTGACAGCTCTTCTGAGGCGCTCAGCTCCCCCAACCTGCCCCCACCCGGGGTAATTACACCCACTGCCGGCTCTGCTGCCTCCCCACCCACTCAAAAGAACAGTGTGAAAAATCCATTTCAATGAAATGGCTTGATTACAACAGGGAGACAATTGGTTGAATAAAGTCAATTATCCCTCCTCTGACAGGTGCCCTCTTTGAAGTCTGGGCACCTGCCGGCGTAATCACTGAGGCTGACATTTCAAGGCCCTTATTAAGAAGGAAATAATAGAATGCAGACCTGAGTGGGTTTTTTGTTGTTGTTTGTATAAAAAAAAAAAATGCAGGGCAGGAGGGTGCTCGGCAGCTGCCGGGTCATTACCTTCCCATTAGCTAAGGATTCAGGAGCTGGGCCCTGGATGCTGCCAGAGCCAGTCGGGGCCCCTGTGTTGCCTGGCTTTGGGTGCAGGGAAGTAATTAAAGCTGAATAGCAGAGCAGAAGGATGGTGCTCACAGCTTTAAAAGCTTTAACTATGCAAAACCTGAGAACATTCGGAATTGAGTAATTAGCATGAGGGACTCAGGGCACATAATATTAAGCCAATTAGCGAGACATCATATAGGACAGAAAATAAACAAATACTTCTTCCAGTTCCAGGATGATGTCACCCTGTCCCATCAGCTGCACCTGTCGCTGGTACTTCTCACCTCTGCCTGCTGCTGACCCTGTCCCTTCTCTCCACCAAGACCCTCTGTCCTCTGTCTCCCTCACTTTCCCAGAAAAACAGGGGCTGTAACTGTTAGAAGAGCAGATGGCTAGAGTGGGAGGTGGCAGCAGTAGAGACTTCTGGGGACCAAGGAGTAAAGGAAGTTGTTTACTTCACTAAAATACATTACTGAGTCAGTTGACAACAAAGAAGGATACATAGTGATACCTGCCCTCTGGGATTTCATAATTTTGATCAGGAGTCAAACAGACTGTTTGACTTGCAAAGCCAAGCAGATACTATCAATGTATTAAGATGGTGGATGTACAATAGGGGATGTGGAGACACTGGTAAACGGGACCGCCCTTGTCCTATCTAAAAGAAGTCACCTATATTCAGCTTCAACTGGCAATTGTCATGTGATCATATTGGCCAGATGACAGGGGTTCTCGCTTTGCAAAAGAACTTGGAATCTTTGATGTATGTGACATTTTCTGATACTTTAATTAATGTGGGGACCTATAAAACACACACACAGTTTCCCTCCAGTCTCTGGGCAACCATCTTTAGCCACATTCCAGAATGTGAGAACTTGCTATCACAGAGAAGGTGAAAAAACAGAGAGGAGGATCACCAAGACTGTTACCTTGACTGCTTATAAAATCCTGCAGCATACCAGGCCCATTTGTTACCTCACCGAAGCTCATACTGCATAGGATGAGGACACTGCTGTCAGTTGTGCACATGAGAAAACAGACTATGTGGTCTCTATGAATCAGATTCTGAATAAGGAAAAGACACGACACTTAGTCTTGGAAACGAAGTTTAATGAAGTGACTAGCTAACAAGGAGGGGGTGACCTGCTGCCAACAATGGCAGACACAAAGAGAGGTGGGTACTTGGCCCGCAGAGAAGCTGCATTGAGGGAAGTGTTGGATAGGGGGGGTCACACACAGTGATTAGGCTGGGAAAGGGTCAGGGGAAGAGTATAGTGCTTTCAGTGCCCTCCCTGCTTTCTGATACATTGCCTGTCTACTCTCTGATCCAGCAGCCTCGCGGCCCAAGGTGAGACCAAGAGGGGCAAAGCCTATAACCTGGCCAGTATGCTGCAGCTGCTAAGTGGTAAACCCAGGCTTACCCAGCACTGTTGTGACTGTCCTGCTTTCTACAGTACCAAACTGGTCCCTTAGTCCCTACACACAAAGGCTATATCAGATTAACTATATGTAGGCATTGTTTTATGCTTAAATCAGATTGGTAGCTTCATTTGAAGTACTTCATTAGGGTTCACATCTAGGTTGTATAGTCTAATATTTAAGATCCCAAAGTACCTGAAGCAAATGCTATTGAGCTTCAATTTCTAAATCTACTTTATGCTGTTAGTCTCGCTTTGCAGTAATCAGTTAATTATTTTTAGCCTCATTTTTCTGCCATTTAAAGTGATGAAAAATTACCAAAAGCAGAATTTAAATACAATAAGGTTTAATATATACCACTTAGTGCAATGCCTAATTCATAGGACCGGTTCAATAAATGGTTATTACAATTATTGTCTCAATTATATTATTGGAAAGAGAATGAATTTTCTTTCAGCAAGACTCTGAGATATCATTCTCATTTAAAAAAATCCACCAATGTTCCTCTATTATACATTTCACCTGGAAAATGTATGCATATGTATATTTTTCCATATATACACATATTATATATTTATATATACATATATTTACATGGTTTTTCATATATATAAATATATATATATATTCATTTGGCAAAACCAAAAATTTATAAGCATATTAGCAAGAGCAATACTATACCAGTGGTTTACACCAGAGGAAAGCATATTCAAGGGTCTAAAATCAGTCATTATTAAGGTCTTATAGGAAAACAGACCAGGAGAGTTGAGGTCTCAGTAGAACATAAGCTCTTTAGAATCAAGAATGAGACAGCACTATCTGTGAACATTACTGCTGGGTAAATTTCCCTTCTGTTCAGTGTCCAAGTTGGGTTTGCTTCTGCTGTTTTATTTAGAGATGTTCACTAAAATCCTGAAATATATTCAGAAAAATCTGACCAGCTTGGTGAAAAAAATTATGTCACAGAAGTAGTGATTATAGGAGTTGTTGTTGTTGATACATTGTGTCAGCTTGAGGAATCTAGAAGCTTAAGGAAGTAACTCAGCAGTTACTTCATCCTGGTATGAAAAGGCCCCATTCCTGCTCTAGGATGTTGTTCATTGTGTCAATTTGAGAAGTTTGAAAGTTCAACTAAGTGATTCAGCAGGGGGCAGGGGTCCTTCCTTTGTAGCATCCTCTGCTTGTGGAAAAGGAGGGCAAGGAGATGGTGTGGGTGAGGGCGGATAGCCAATATACAATATAAAGGAAAAAAAGAGGTTTGCTTCCCGCTTCTGTTCTTGCTGCTTTTGCTGTCTCTACCACCTTGAACTGTTGCCCCTGTGCCTTACCACCCTGCCTTGGAGCCAGCTGACTGTGGACCAAAACCTCCTCAAACTGTGAGCTAATAAACTTTTCTTTCCTTAATTTTCTGCATTGGATATTTCATCTCAACAACAAGAAAAAAGTAACGGAGACAGAAGCCTACTTCCTTTAGAAGAAGATATTGGGTTGACATGTGAGTACCTGCATACCATTTTTTGTCTTTTTTTTTTGAGACAGTGTCACTATGCAGTTCGGTCTGTACTTGAGTTCACTTTGTAGCCCACGCTGGTCTCGAACTTGCAACGATCCTCCTGCTTCAGCCTCCAGAGTGCTGGGATTACAAGTATGTGCTGCTACACCTGGTCTGTAACTGCATACAATTGAAGAAGACAAGGATTTGTCCTCCAAGTGGCTACAGAACGTAGAACGTGAACTAACATCACTGATTCCCATGCAATCAAGAAGCACTCAGCCTAAGGAAACTCCTCTGCCCCATATTTGAATACCAGCTTCAAAGGACATCAGTTGCTCCTTCGTGATAGTTTCCAAGAAAACTCATTTTTAGAAAGTGTTTATTAAATATAGATGGACATTTTTACTAGTGGTATAGACTTATTTGATGACTTGAAGGCTTAGTCTAAGGACCTTCTGTACCCATAACACTCAGTGACTCTATGGGTATCTGATTTCCACATTTTTTACAAAGTTGGAAGCTCTGTCAGCATAGGACCAACATGACAACTCCCAAATGGAGCTGAATGTACATGACTTCTTTTAAACAAGACAGAATTCTCCAGTTTTCTACAGTCTACCAGATTTTCTGAAATATCATCTAGTTTGCACATTGGTATTATCTGCCTGGTCCTTTCAGCACTAGAAATGTTTAACTCTTGATTTAAATTATAAAATCTTAGATGGCAAATACTCTAATGTATTCTCTTCTGAGATAACTATGTTTCTTTAATGCCTATTTAAGTGGAATTTAGTGCAGATTCTCCTCTGTATTACTTTAGCCCACTATAGGTTTCAGAAACAGCTATTATAATCTTTGTAGAGGGCAAGAATTAGAAACAACATTTAGTTTTTACTATCACCTCTTTCTGACTTCCAGTGTATAGATTGCTTCCTTTATTCATATGCTGTTTATTTTCCACTTAAGAGAAGAACCACATTAATAAGAGAAAAACACTTTTGCATAACATAATATTAATATTTGAATGTTCTATTAACTAACATCTACAAAATCTTTAGACTTCACTCCCATCATCTGTCAATCATTTATTTTGCATTCATTTGCTGTGCACAGCACTGAGCTACAGTAGCACTTTTTAGTTGTTGGTACAGTCAATACCCAAGACACAAGGACCCAAAACACAATGTAACACTCATCTGCTGATCCAAAAGTCTAATAGATAAAATGCACTTGTCCCTGAGTAACCCTTAAGACACTGGTCTCGCTCCTGAGAACAAAATCTGCAGATGCTCACATAGTTTCAATAAGATGGAGTAGCATTTGAATAGAACCTACACACATCCCCTTGAAGCCTTGAAATCACCTCTAAGTGACTCATAGTACTTAGTGCAAGGTAAATGTCATGCAAAGATCTGGCATACATTGTTGTTTAGAGAATGATAATAAGAAAAAAGGTCCACACATCTTTAGCAAAGATGAAATTTTTCCCAAGTATTTTTTTATCTAAGGCTAGTTGGCTGAATCCATGGATGTGGAAGTTTGGTTGTATTCCCTAGAAATCAGAGACCCTAAGTTTTGGGGATGCACATGAAAAGAGTATACACTGGATCTTAAATCTGAGCATAGCCACATTCATCTGGTCATTTTTTAATGCTTACTAATGTTCGTACCACTACCACCACCATAAATGCAATTACTTTTATTTTTGGTTCAAGTGGTTGACAAGGAGCTGCTGGCACCTGACAAACACTAACGTCAGTAACACATATTGGACTCCTGCAAGTGTTCTCTTGGCATGTGTGCATGTATGTGCATGTGTATGTGTGTGTGTGTGTGTGTGTGTGTGTGTGTGTGTGGTTTATGTCCGCTGAAACCTGAGACCGTCCTCCACAGCGTTAACAAAGCAGAGTGATGGGTGTGGCGATACAGTGCTGAAGTGATGGAGGAAGAGACACACTCCTGGAAATCAGCATAGGTCAGTAGATAGTGCTCCAAGCTTCTCAGGATGAGAACCCCAACCTTCTTCATCTGTTATTTCACAGCCTGGGATTCCTAGCATGAGAAATTTTCATTTGATGAAGTTCGAAATACCTTGGAGAGGGATAGTTTAGAAAGCTGAGCAAGATAGTAGTATATACCTTACTTTGCTTGAAAGAATATTTTTTAATATTTTCCTGAAACTTGGAGGAATTATATCACATGTGAGACTAGGTAACAGAATTTGCATCAAGCAGTGCTTCAAGGCCTTGTACAATGTGTGTAATTTTGTGGCAGAGAACATGTTAAGTACAGTGGCTCTGGGGAAAATAAAGCTTAATCCCTATCTTAGGAGAACCCATTAGTGGAAACGTAAATCAATGCACAAAAGAAAAACATTGATAACACACCACAAAATGTGTGTGAGATGCAGCCAACCAGCACTGTGTTCCTATGCCCCTTGATTTTTCTGATCTCTGAAATGGTTGTTTGATACTGGCATTCCCTGAAGAATTTTATTTTGAAAAATAAATATAGACAGAAATTAAACATGAGCCCTTTGGTTACTGGATTTCAGAATCTAGAGTTTACATCCTTATCTAACAACTTAATAATGTGTAAATATATGCCTTGAGCTGAATGACAACCAGGCAAATAACTACCTAACATCTCATGCAACAGCAGTGAACAAGACAGTTGTGGTCCCTGGTTTCCATGGGTTTGTTTATTCTAGAGGGTGAAGGCAGATGATAACTAAGTAAGAAATGTGCAGGATCGTTGCTGGTAATGATCTGTAAGGTGTGGAAATGGAGGAGAGGGTGCTAAGGAGGGAGCACGGAAGGACTTCCTGCTTTAGTAGACTGGTGAGTCAAGAAGACATCTGTGAAGCAAGAAGCTTTAGAGTGAGACCCTGTTGAGGTCTAAATGATGAGAGGAGGAATTTATTTTTGAAGGTGCTTATTTCCCTCTCCACCTCCATCCAACCTGAGTTTGGATTCCAGCTCCGGTTCCTACCAAAGTGTTCGCGTCTCAGTCTCTTTCTGCTGCTGGAACAAAATTCCTGAGACTGGGTAAGTTATGAAGAAATAAATTTATTTCTTACAATTCTAGAGATTAAAAAGTGCAAGATTAGGCTTAGTGTCTGGTGAAGACCTCTTTCTCCTCCCAGTGACACCTTGTTTCTGCATCCTTCAGCAGGGATGAATACAGGGAAGGGACAAAAAGGCAAACAGAACTCTTAACCCATTCCCTCCAGCCCTTTGATAAAGTTGCCAATTCCATTCACGAAGGCTCCTCCCTCGCTACCTATTACTATTATCATAGTGGAGTTCAAGGTCTAGCAAGAGCTTTGGAGGAGATGCAAACCCTCAGACCATAGCAGGTAGTGATTAAGATCAGCTGTTTGGAGAGTTCACAACATGTTCCTGGAGTCTAGACAGTCCCTCAGACCAGGACTAGACATATGACTCTGGTCAAGTCTGAACATCCTCTAAATTTCCAAACCCCTCCTAACATAGATAGAGTTGGGGATGCTGGACCACACTCCTCCCACATCTGAACCTGGGCAATGCCACAGAGCCAACCTCCAGGGCCAACTTCTCAACTGTCCTGCTACCTGGAGGTAGAGCTAAGATGCCTGAATGCCAGGTCCTCCCACATGACCTGCAATGACCTCTCCTTGGAGCTCATTGGAGGTTCATGCATATGGACTTTATCTCATATATCCAATTATACCAAGGTGAATTATGGGAGAGGGCATGTGCAATAATACCATTGACGGGTCTAGCACACTGTCAATCATACTCCAGAAGGCCCAATGGGAGGAGTCCTAGATCTGGTGCCATATTTTAAATTCTCAAACCCAATGCCCTTAAACATCATACCATTTTCCTTTCCGCCAGCAAAAGCCTGCTTACTTTCAGTGTCCTATGACCTGATTAATACTTTGCAACTTTTTTCTTACTGTTTCAATGTCACATCTAATTCTTTATTCATCACGCACAAGAACCTAGGAACACATCTGAGGTCCCATCACCTATAGTAATACTCCCAGGGCTAAAATTCAACATGTATGTGATATGGGTATGGGTTGTGAGACAGGTTCCTAGGGACTGGCTTTCCTTCTACCAACTCTCCCACCTCTTTCCTGACTCTTACTGGTATTTCTTAATTTGGACCATCCAAACTGGTCCTCCCCAAGGGAAGGACTAACGTGTTCTTGATCTAGAATCTTGTACTTTGGAGAAGTTGCTAATGACCCTATGCCATTATACTGAGTATCCTATTTTTCCGTCTTGGATACAGAATCCTGAACACTTCCCTTGATTAGAAATCTTGGCTAGTCACACATAAATCGAAGAACCCACTGGCCATGGGCATCTGACATATGGTCATTTATAAGAGATTTTTATCTTGCAGAATCTTAGGAGATTTCACTGGTCACATGAAACCCTTCCCTCCATCAGGGTGGGCAAGGACTCCAAAATTCTCTCTCTAAATCATGTGTAAGAACATATACCAAAAACAGAGGAGAGCTTCCATAATTATCATATAAACTAGAATTCCTGAACTCTCTTCCTCCAATTTGGCCTCCTCCCACCTAACTCTGTGCCATTTATATGACAATAAGAACTTTGGGTTGAAAGTGTTCAAAACATCGTTCTCTAGAGAGTCTACCTCATTCTTTGATATTCCATATAGGCTTTACACCAGACAGAATCAAAGTTCTAGATGATAGATTGTATATATCAGAAAGAGAAGTTAGCATTTCTTCCCCTTTCCCCTATATCCCAGTCCAGTCCTCATGGAAAGTAGTTCTGACTTGGTGCAGTATCTGTCGTACTGAGTTGAATCAGGCAATTTTTTCATCCAATTAAGCAGAATAAAAGAAACAAGAAATACCACTGAAGAAATCTCTGTCTCTCTGCAGGACCCTGTCCAGAGTGGGAGTGAGGTGTGTTTGTCTTCTCAGAGACCCTAACAGTTAACAGCCCCCATGGTGTTGGGATGGGGGGATGCAAACTTTCTTTATGAGCCACCTCTGAGTATAAACATAAGTAAGAAAATATGTCATTAGCAGGAGGAAATAGGGCACATTAAATCAGTAAAGAGAGAAAATCAGCTGTGAGCCACCCCAAAAGGTAATAAGGTACTAATTAAGTCACAATAACTAATATTTTGGAAGAGCCACTGGAACTTCTGCGTCCAAATGCGCACTGCTCTTTCAAAGTAGTCCCTTTGAGGAAATAAACAGTTATCCAAAACTACTGCCATTGATCAAACTGTTTCTGGAACTAGAATGTTGTCTTTTATACCAGTGTACTAGTTAGACCATAAAGAAGCACACGGGGGGGTCTTATCTCATGTTTTATAATTAAAACTAACTCTGTACTGATTGAATATTCATCACGAATTTCCAGAGCTCCCTTGGGAAGCAAAAGGCACTGGCTTACTCTAGGCTCAGGTGGTGGGCAGAGGTGCCATCTCCCCGCAGGGCCCTCTGTCTTAACTTTCCAGAGTCAATGTCCCCCCCATGCCTGAGATCTCCCACCTCCTGCTCCATCAGAGAGCCAGTGATCATTGTGGCTTCCATACCCGATCCTGACTCACTTGGTTGTGTTAGCATTCATGTTTGGGGGCTGTAGTCCTTCCTTCTGAGTTCATCTTGATCATATTGGCGTTCATGGAAAGAAATTTTGTAGATTTCCAGTAAAGGTAATTAATCAGAAGCATAATTGACCAAGATCCCAATTGCTGTGCTCTCTGAGGTCAGATCTCAGCCACAGTCTGTTTGTAGCCTACTATGGAGCAAGACAAGGACATCATTTCTGGGCAATATGGGACCTTGGCTCAGGGGTACACAGTGACATCATTAAACTCGCTTAGACTAAGGACCATCTAGGAAGCTCCTACCCTATACCCCCACCTCCTTTTTCTCCCTCACTTAGGATTAGATTTTCATGGAGGCTGAGAACTCTACCAGCCTCCCCCATCTTATCTCATGGGGGCATTGGCTCCTGTGAAAAGATTTCTTCATTAACCTCATCTTAGCATTTGCTCCTCAGATGACTCAAGTTTATGCAGACCTTCTTTCCCCAGTTTTGTTTGACCTGAGTCCAGTTATCACATGACATCAGCCCTTTGCCCCCAAGAACATGCATGCTCAATATCCAGAGTCACTGAACTCCAAGCACAAATGCCCCCTGCCATCTCTACCCTGACCATCAAAAGCAGCTTTATCTTATACCTTCAACGCATAATAGTGTCCATTTAACTTTTTCTATTTTCTATATAGGGTTTTTGATACCCAGCAAATTGTAAGTACTGGGAATACCCCAGGATGACACATAAACTCCAGAGATGATTTCCAAAACATGACCCATAGCCTGATACTTCTCAGTCCTGGAAACAGCACTAGAACAAATATCTGCTTCTGGTATTATTATGTTGAAGGCACTACTATCCATCTGAATACTCTGACGTGTTCATTTAAAAGTTAGTAGCTTCTGGGGATGCGTAGTACAGTGGTAGAGTACTTGTCTACCCCGTGCCAGGCACTAAGTTTGATCCCCAGTGTAGATAAATGAATTGACAAATATTAATAGTATGGTTTAACAACCTCACCTTTTACACTAAAATTCATACCCAAGCAGAGAGAGAAAGATGCTATCCTGGGATAAATGTATCCAAGAACTTCAGTTGGAAAAGGGAAAACTATTTTTGACATGAACTGACAAGTCTGTGGTGGGAGAAGCACCCCAAATTTCCTGCCTAAGAACAAAAAGGATTTATAACTCAACTTTCTAAAGTCCGACTTCCATACTCTTGCAGAGTTTCATAACCTGACTTATGGACTCCACCAACTCTTTGCTTTTATCAAAGAAAAGGTCTGAAGACCCACAGGTAGAACTACACTGGGCTCAGAAAGCTCTTTATTTTCCCCTGCAGAATTCTTCTATTTGTGGAGCCCTTCATTCATCTACTCACAAGCTTCTCTGCCTTATTAGAGCATGAAAAAACAGTGACACACCTACATCCTTCAACATGGGAAGGGTTTGGTATTTCACTGGTAAAACTTTAAATTAAATAATTAGTCTGTATTTGGGTTCTCTAGTGTGAAATGATTTTTATCTCTGAAAGCAGGAGTGTGTGAGATGCTTACGCTGTGTGCAGCCTAAAAGACCTGAAACCCAGGAAGCAGCGGCAAGTTGACCTCACAGTTTGGAATGTATGTTCCTCAAATGACAACAGGACTAATCAACCACACTTTTTAGGATTGTTCTTTTCCTTGCTGGGTAGAGACAGTTGAATTCATCTAAGTTAAATAGATGTGTAGCTGTGTAGCATGTCAGAAATTGACAGACATAAAGTTGTATGTTCAAGAACATAAC
Source organism: Dinomys branickii (assembly GCA_004027595.1). Lineage (NCBI taxonomy): Eukaryota > Metazoa > Chordata > Mammalia > Rodentia > Dinomyidae > Dinomys > Dinomys branickii. Next base: position 26 of record PVLD010017405.1, on the reverse strand, counting down.
TTTAATTTTCTTTCTTTTTTTTTTTT